>PNEQ01013414.1:0-25616 GCA_003012365.1 Medauroidea extradentata
TATTGAATTTCAATGGAATAGTGGCGTTTAAATAAGTCCTGGCGGTAGTTCACTGTGCATTACTAAATCTTAGTTTTCCACACCTTAAAAAAACCTATATTAAAAAAAATCACAAAAAATTCACGTATAGGCCCCCCCCCCTTTTTTGGGTCCAAAATTTTGGAAAAATGGGGGGGCCTATACGCGAGTAAATACGGTAGTAATTTCTGAGAATTAATTTTTTTTGTAGGGATCGTTGAGGTCTAAGACAGTTCGGTACACTTCGTTTTTTCTCGTATTGAGCAGTACAGGACATTAGGAAATCAGCTTTTACCAACATTATTTTCACTGCAGAGTTAATGCATTCTTCATGGGCATTGTTCGTGTAGCACGGATGGGCAGATGGCCATGTAGTTGGATCCAGCAGGAGAGTGGTAAGTGGTGTTGGACGAGGTTGTGCTGATGGGCGGTCATCTGCCATGGGTGTTCTGGCATTTCCCATGTACAGTGGCTACTTGGGGGCACTATAAATTTCTGGCACTTAGCTTTCTAGCTGCCCTGTTTTTCCAAGTTACCTGAAGCTAAGGCAGGCACCCAGGAAATGATATAGCCTTGCACATTCCTTTCAAGTTCAGTTTCCCGTGACGTAGAACATCACTGAGTAGCACAAGCCTTGAGTGACAAAGACAGTGAATGACATATATGCCTGGAGAAATCAATGCATTTTGTTGTATGGCATGAACGCTTACAGATACTCAACACGATAGTTAAATAACAGTTGTGCCATGCAGGAGAGTTGAGTTTGCAGATTGGGTGTGTCACGATGGAGTGTCTTTCATGTTGCGGGCCAGAAAGTTGTTACTAGCATCATGATGAAGAGGGTAATGCACCATTGGACTAAGCAAAGCATAAGTACAGTTCGTTAAGCTGGGTTAGGAGTTCATTTTGTTTTCAGTAATGTAAATTATAGTTTCCTTCACATCTAGCAAATTTAATGTTGTGAAGTTGGTAGGGAAAGTTAATAATGACATAGAGCAAAAGTTTGAAAAGTTATCGTGAAGGGGCGAGAGGCTACTTCTCATTAGATTGGATTAGTTGCAAATTAAATTAAAGAAAGTTGTTCTGGTTCCTAAATTTGGGTAAAAGGACAAGAACGTGTCAATATGTCAGTCAAGAGGAGGGCAAAGATATTGCTCTAGTTATACAAACAGTCCTGAGGCTATAAGTGTCGTCGCTAGAAACGAGCAACAGAGTCATGAGTATTATATCTTTATGTACAAATTAATATTTGTATTAGATTTATGGCAAATATAAGGGTTGTGGTATAGCATTTGGCTATAGAAAAGAATACTTGAAGTTTAGCGTTACAGTGAAACCCCTTATTTACACTTTCCAGGGGGACAGGGCGAAAAAGTGTAAATAGCGGGAAAGTGTAAATGAAGGGAAATCTCAAAAAAAAAAAACCATTCAGCTTACCTTGTTTAGTACTTTTGTTTTCATGTTGCTTAAAAAACTCTCTACAGGTAAAATCAAAGTGATAGTATTCATGCAAGCTATGTATTTGTCATATTTTGTCACATAAAATTTGGTACAGTGTAAGTTACCAATATCAGAATCGAATATACTGTTACAGGTAGATTTTTTTTATCGTTTGGTAAATACTGTTCCGCATTTTACCATTTTTTTTTTTTTTGCAAATGCTATCATGAATTTAGACAAAAACGGTAAGCATTTGAATAGGAATGTACAGTTCTTCATTATTCAGATCAACACATGTTCCCACGAACTCATCATACTTCTCCATTATTAGACTTTCTGTTTTTGTTTTATCAACAATATCAGCTATTTTTTTTCAATTACATTACCATTTTATAACCATCTAAAACACGCTGCACTAAAATGGAAATGATTTAAAACACAACTGTTTGTAATAAACATTTTCAAACACGTTTTGAAAATTTTAGGTTAAAGTTACCGTTTTGTCGCTTACAAAGACAAACGAACGTACATGAAGAGATCAATGTTGCCAACGTGAATATTTCGATAGCGTCAGAGACAATCGATAGCGTTAGCGGCAGCAACGTTTTCTTGCCACCATCTTGAATTTATTGTGCCGTGAGCGCTAGCATTACACGCGATCACTGTCATTCCTATATGGCTTTGCACGTGATCACCAACCTGTTGTGCTGTTTCTTCTTTGTTCTATTTCCAAACCAGTTTAAGATGTCCTTTCTTTGTCATATATGACTGTGAAGTCTGGTGTTTTTATTGTCTTTGGATGGCGAAAATGTGAACAAAAAACGTAAACAGTGGGAAAAATAAAATTTTGATGATGTGATATACGGGAAAATGTAACATTGCATTAAATGGCAGACAAACGGGACCTGAAGAAAAAAGTGCAATTCGCGGGAAAACGTAAATAACGGTAACGTAAATACGAGGTTTCACTGTATTTATTTTTTCGTTCACTTCTTAGCTACGCTAACCTAAAGTGTGTTTGGTAGATAAATACACGTTGTAAACATCAATTGATTTATACGTTATTTTTTAAGCCAATACAGATAAAATACTCAATGACAATCCTAGATAATGGTATTTGCCAACTTAATGAGTAAACATTTATCCAGAATTACTAGTTCGTTACGTGTGATCTCTTGCGCCACAGTTACATGCACGAGGTTACGGTGTCAGAGATTGTGTCTCAGAAGCTCATAACACTGGAAACAATTTTGTTTAAAACATTGGCTAAAACTATTGTCTAGGATTGCTATTGTTTAATTTTCGCAAATTGTCTTCAAGAAACCCACAGTTATAGATTAATGCTTTCAGTGTTGCATTATGTACCACGCCCTCTTAATTTTGTTCTAATTTTATTTTATTATCTATGTATAATTTTTTTCTCTTTGAATTACTAAGGTTAGTTACTGAACGCTCCTACTTGATTAGTTAGTTAGCTGGTTAAAAATTATTTATTCATATTGTTTTTATTTTTGTTAAGGCTCACATCTAAAACCGTAATTCTATTTTTAATTTCTTTTCATTAATTTATTTTGTTTTTTTTTTTTTCGTCTCAGTTTAAGACTATCTTCAACCTAAATACCACTATGATAAACCATCGCAAAGGCTAGAGAACAGCCGCGAGCGAGGGGGTTAGCAGAGAGATTGGAAGAGTCTTGGTCCAACATCGAAGCCGATATGGTGTGATTTTTAATGTTTGCTACGCTAGTTAATATCTAGCGCCATCCTTATAAATTTTGTATTTCTTTGCTGTGACCAAAGACCAAGTTTAAGTTTAGGAAGGATGTGTGGAGTTTGAGAAGAGCCCACGTACTTTAATAATTACATTTTATTTCTTAGAGAGAAAGATTTTGAAGACAGCGTACATTCTGATGACGCCATTTGCTGCAGGACGCTGATTGGTATGACGCTGATTCAACTTTAACTATTCTCACGCACTATACACCCGTTTAAGACATTTCATCAATTGTAAACATCAAGTTTTATTTGGAATTTAAATTATTCTGGGAAGAAACTTATTTAATTTGATTTATTAAGGCTTATCCAGAACCAGTAGTCCTGATTTTTCTAGAGGTCTTAAGCCTACAGAGCAGACACATTTGACCTTAGCCGATGTACTGCCAAGAACCCTGAGAGGATAGTTAAATGTTTAATGTAAAGGGGAATAATAATTTTGTATTTCGAACTTTAATTTTTCGCAGCGGAGACAGTTACTTAAATAGTACAGGTAAATTAGCAGAAAATAAGGCCAAACCCGGACATTTGAAAAAACAAGCTGAAAATTGGTTGTTACATTCAAACTGCCATACGGAGCAACATACCCAAAATCCCAAAGTTTCACAGTTGGGGAAACCCGCCATCTTGAAAAAACCATTCAAATGGTGCCAATCGAAAATTTTCTGGGTAGTGTATCAACAACAGAATTAATTCCATTTGTTAGAATTTTAACTAATGCTTTGTGTCTCAGTCCCTAATTTAACAAGTAAATCACACACAATCGCATAAGAAGTATATATATTATTTTTATTTTATCTATACATAACAGATACTTTTTCCTCAAAATGAAGGATACTTTCCTGTTCAAGATTTGTATTTTTTTTTACAATAAATTATTTAAAAAAAAGTTGAAATGGCTCTTTTACTGCATAACTAAAATAATGTGCATTTCCCCCTCAAAATCTGAGATCATCACTGTATTTGTGGTATGTAATCCCCGTGAAAATTTTCTCATTTATATTTGAGTTGAGGCAATAATCTGTTGTGTTACTGTTCATTTCTTTAAACGTCCTCCTCATATACCTGCGCTAAATTATTTTTATTCATTCAGTTTAGCATTAATCATAAAGGATCAACCTCATCGTCATCGTCCAATACATCGGGACTGTTTTCGCACCCATGACCAGCTCTGTAGCTTCACATTGATGTGCAACTGAGACAGCTCCTCTTGCAATCGCATTTCCTCTTGCAACCAGTTTTACAGTTGCAAGCAATAATATGTAAATATCATCTGGCGCTGGATGTATCTCATTTGCAATAGGTGCAAAGTGGTCATTCTTCACTGTCCAGCCCTATGCTGTTTCAGGCAATTTCACACCTCTCCACTCTTGAACCTAAAGCAGGAAAAGTAAGGAAAAGCAAAGTGTCAGAATTGTGATATAATTTTATCTTCCGTTTTGAGCTGAAGCTAAAACTGAGAAGAGAAAATTGCACGACAAGAGTAATTTGGAGTCTTACCTGGTAATACACGCAGTAGGAATGCTGTCTTGCTGCAGACAATGTAGATGGAAGCATGGCTATGTCAAATATAGACTTGATAGACTGTTTTTGCGACTGTTCGCATGTAAAGTCGATGTCTTGCATTGTCCAAATTGTCTGCAATGACACAACCATACAAGACGAGAAGAAATGATTCCCCTGCAGATGTAATTTCTTCGTGTGTAGCGTCTAACTTATTGAAAACACCGACTTTATTTCTGAGCTCAGCATTTCCACGGAACTTTGTGAAGGCTCCTTTTTTCCCTTTTCTGAATGGTGTTGACGTTTTATCACAATCCGTCGCAGCATGGAAGAAAAGGAGAGTCGAGCAGAGATCTCCGAGATTCACTCTCAATTTTTTAATGCTACAGATTTTGGGGTTAGCACATTTTTTTACCAGGAATGAGCATCCAGACATCAGTTGTGTCATCAGAAAAACTTATCAAATTACAAGTAGATCTGTATCTTATCCGACAACAATAGAGTTTCTTTCAGTCCTTGCAAGTTTTAGGCAAGTTGACACAATTATTGCATCTGCATCGGCAGGAGCATGGATGACATTAATGTCAGCAGACTGTAAATAATTGGACAACAAGTTGATGAAATGCACCTTGCTGTTCTTATTTGTCAGAAATATTCCTTGGGAAACAATTGCTGGTAGGTTATCGTCTACAACTGTTTCTCCTGGCACCTTTCCTGTTCTTCTAGTGTGCTCTTCATATTGTGTGTTTGGAGAAGAATATCCATCGAAAATTACTGTAACACCTAGAGTGTAGTGATCTTTGATATATTTCACATACTGGAGACAAATCTGATCATAGCTCTGATGACTCATCCACACGACCCGACGTAAAAGGAACCCACCGTCAAAGATATATTCTGGATTTTGAGGCAGTTCGCTATCACAAAGTCCCATCTGCTCCAGAACTTTGAAGAGAGGCTGATGTGTCCTTTCGCATTCCTTTACCATCAAAAAGTGCTGGTGGTTGTGCTGCTAATTCATGCTTCAAATACTTAGCGAGCTCTTGTTCGTTATGCACAGTGCACAATAGCCGACGGAAAAGTTGGTTTGGATTGATTTCCATAGTCTTGTCTTTGATTTTTATGGTTTTTTGTAACACTTCCAAGCGAACGAACTTTGGCTCCTCTTTTTAGATGAACTTCGCTGAGATGTTGACCTACCATGGACTTCATTGAAGCTAAGTCACGATATTTTGCTTCATCACAATTCACAGTGTCATCAGCAATAAAACCAGTAAGATATACAAATAAGATTCTCCAAGTAACTTTCAAAAGGGTTATGAGATCGCAGCCAAAGCAACATTTTTCCAACATCTTGCTTATCCCTGGCTTGTCGAGAATCTCGAAGTTCTACATGTTGCTCCGATGACTCTGAAAATATGCCACAAAAACTTTCGACTGCTTCAATGATCTGTGTTGCTGCAGGCATTGCAGTTACACAGCGTGCAACAACAGATTCTGAAAGGCCCCTGCCATGTGTCAATCCTCTGGTGGTATTCATAGTGCGCATCATTACCTGTTCAATGGTCATGTCTATCCATATACCTGACCAATATTTCTTCGATCTTCGGATGTTGAAATAATCTTGAGTTGCAAATTTCTTGAATTCTGATTGTGTCATGTCCTTCTCTAGTTTCAACATTTCCTACAGATAAATGTGTGCAAATTTCGCATAGTTTAAGTGGCCTGCTGCATGAAGGAAAGGAATCATGAGTTGTACACTGTAAAGATGAAGCTCCCAGTCACCTGAACGCTCAGCTCTGATAAATAGGCACATTTTGTTAACCATTCTGAAGTACTGCACCCAAAGTTTCGCAGTGCGACTGGATGCCTCAGCTTTTTACAGATGCACAAGTGTTTATATTACTTGGAATCAGGTTAGAGTGCACCGTGGCATGCAGGGATTAAACTATGGTAGGAAGGAGTGGACTTCAGTCTGAATGGAATGACATAGAACTGGTAGCGAACACAGTCAGGAGTTGTGAAGACCATATTTTGGCGGTCAGTGTGTCACACTGTAGTTTCCCAGTACTAACTCTGAAGGTCGAGCTTGGACAAATTTTTTTTGCATTGCTCAGGGCATCCCAGACATTGATGTATGGTGCTTCAGCTGATTTGGTGCAGAGGTTCAAGGACCAGAAGTTGATGAAGAGCATAGTCCTGTCCTTTGGAGCCAAGGTTATGAGCTATGTCAGAGTTGTATTTGTTGTTAGATGGCTTGATGACGCCATTGTGTAGCATCTCCTCCACCTGTTTTTTTCTTGCTTGGTGTGGCAAATATTAGCAGGGTGGTTCGCAAACAGGTTGATCATGCTCGAGTTCTGTGGCATGCCCAGCAAGAGTTGTGCTGAAATGCCCATCACTCTGGGAGAATACGTTGTTTCGCTCATCCAACAGGTGCTGGAAAGCTTCCCTGAACTGGTGCAGCACATCGTTTTTTACATCTGTCAGCTGGACTGATGGGGCCAAACATTTTGCGCCTGGGTGCAGATCGTAAGTGGTACACTGTTTGGTAAGGCAAAAGTGAATGTGGCAGGTCTTGGCCACAACAATAGGTTTAGCTCTGTAAGCCATAGGAGGCCAAGTATTATTGATTCATGCAATTCACTTGACATGGTTGCTGTTATCACCTTTTTGAAGTGATGTATTGTCACTGGGTGTTTGTTACACAGAGGGATGGCACTCCTGGTTAGTTACCACTAGTTAAATGGTTTGATAGCATGGCTTAGTGACACTGTTTTTAATTAAACATGGGTGGCAAAAATTGAGATGTGGTGGTATTAATCAGAGCTAGGCATGTAATATTGACACAAAAAGGATTTTGATACTCTGGCACTGTGAACTGGTTATGATATTGACAAATGCTTTCTGTCATGTCAGGTTGGTATTGTCCATGGTAATGTCCAGTACCAGGGTAATGGAAAAGTCTGGCTCCCACGCCTGGCAGCGTGCTGCATTCTATGATGGCAGCAACATTAAGGAATCGGTCTAGCCTGCTAGTGAGCAAGGGGAAGAGAACTTGCCTAAACTGTGACAGCGTTGTCTCGGTGGCTACAAGCAACACTTCACTTTAAAGCATGGTAGGATGAAAAGGCTGCACTGTATGCACTCTTTTCTGGCGAGAAATGCAGTGAGCAACCCATTTTCATGCTTTGCCTCAAGCAAGAGTCTGCTTCGCTCTTGCAGACAATAGTAGGTGTTAGTGAATTTTCAGATGAAAGCAAACTCAAACTCTTCCCACGTTATTTTCACCACCATGCACTTGCCTTACCTTGTAACTGGTCGCAGATACATTGCAGCCAATCAGCTGGGCCAACACCAAAACAATGTAGTAGTGATGTGCAGTCCTTGATAAAGTCTTTCGGATTGACGTGATCAAGCCGAGCAAGAGTTCACAGCATCTGGAAACGTGCTGGGGTTGGCGGTTTGGTGTAGGTAGGCGCCATCCTGGGTGGTACTGACTGGGTCACAAATGGCATGACTGATTGTTGCGTATAATGTTGTGGTGCCTGTACGTATTGGATCACACTGACTGTGGTTACTGATAGTGGTATGACAGTGTTGACAATCCAAGACAGTTTTACGGAAACAACTGGCTGGTCGTTGACAACTGCGGTACCTTGTATTTGCAAGGCCCGTGGTTGGGACTCAATCAAAATTGAAAAATCTAACTGATATCTAAATCTTTAAATATCAATATAATGGTATTCAATATTATTGAAATCACTGATATATCGATATCGACAATATACAACAAATGACTTCGGTATATAAAACATACCTATAACTATCCGTATGTTCTTAACTACCGATATTGAAACCAAAAAACTTTACTGAAATATAATTATCTAAATATAGACATATTGCCATTGCAATATTATTGAAAAATTATAAACATATAAAACTGACCATACTACTGAAATTTACAACTTCATCGAAACTGATGATTTCCTTGAGTTGAGGTTATTTTTGGACCTATGTTATCCAAATTGAAATTTTTATCCAAAGGAGCAATTTTATCAAAACCATTATGTCACTAAAATCAAGAGACATCGAGTTTGAACCATTAGTCGAATTTTGGCACATGCCTTCAGATCTTCCATGCTGGTTTCAAAGTGTCTTAGTTTTACACAGTCCCACAAATCTTTGTATATAAAGTATAGTTCCGTCTGAAATTTCCCTATATTAAAGTTTCTGGATCTTTACAATTTACCAATTAATGGCAAGGAGTTTGAGTAGGCCATTTGAGCAGTCCATTGCTACTGTCATCAAACCAATAGTGTCTGTATCATCACTTGACATTGCTAGGTGCATGTTATCACTAAACTATAGTGTACAATATTGTGGTGCTGGGGTTTGCAAAAAGTCGGAGCCAAAATGGCGACTTGGCAACGAACATCATTGGCGACTAGGATTTCATTAATCAGTGCGTGGAAACTAATAGTATTGTTTGTTATGGACAAATGGACGAGTTCGAGGAATGGTTCGATAATAAATGAATGTATCTGAAATGGTTACAGTACTATTTTAATGCAAATTCAATACCGGAGAAAAAGCATGTCGCAGTAATGTTAGTCATAGAAAAGAATAAATTTTGGGTCTTGTGTGACTTGGTGTCTCCGGAGGAGCTGGAAGTGATCCTAAAAATGAATTACACCCAAAAACACTGGTATTTGTGGAACATTTCAAGTACAATGAATGAATGCATAGGGAAAACGAATCAATAGAAGAAGTTTTATTTGCTGCGAAGCATTTGGCACAGATGAGCAATTTTCGCACGTTTTTGCAGGATGTGTTATGGTATCAACTTGTTGGTGGTCTGCGCTGTCAAAACTTTCAGTAAAAATTTAATTGAAACTGAGTTCACGCTATACCAAGCTTATGCATTGGCCACAACTTTAGAGCAGGTAGAAAAACAGCAACAGCTGTTCCAGGTTCCTCCGTCATTACCAGAGGAAATGTGTAATGCAGGGACAAAATAAAATTCAATTGGACTGGTACATCATCAATGCAGAGTCTATAGACCATATATGGAAGAGAGTGAATGGGGTTGTGTTGGTCTAGCAAAAAGGGTTAAAATGACATCTTCATAAGTATGCAGAAATATTAAGTGGGGCAATTTCGGGAATAAAATAATTTGAAGCAAACTTTACCCTCAAGGATGGTGTTTCACCAGTGTTCCTTAGGCAAGAACTGTATCACATGAGTTGATAGAGAAAGTGGAGCAAGAGCTGCAGTACATGGAGGAGCAAAAAATTTTGGAAAAATCGGTCTACAGAAACTGGGCCAGCCCACCGATAATGGTACCAATGGTGAATGGAGAAATAAGGATAACTGCTGATTTTAAAGCTACTGTGAACCATAGAATTGAGATAGCATGCCAGCCACTTCCTTGTATTGATGATGAGCTTGCTTCTTTGGCTAATGGCAGAGCGTGTTCATTGTCTTGGATTTGTCCATTGTGCACTAACAGTTGGTAGTAGAAAAGGAGTCACAGGAGTTGGTGATATTAAATACTCACAGAACTTAATACTGATATAGGAGAAAGTTTTTGGGTCGTCTAGCACACCTGGCATATTTCAGGCAGTAATGGAGTGGGTTTTACAGGGCGCTTCAGGAGTGGCGGCATACTTAGATGACATTCTTATATTGGCGGGTTCACCGGTTCAGTAGAGTAAGGTACCGAGAAAATGGGAAGTAGTGCTGCATAGGTTGCAGAAATATGGATTACACATCAAGAATGATGTGTTATTTCACATTAAGCAAGTGATCAGTATACATAACACCAAGTTTGGACATAGAGTGCAGCGATTGAGAGTGGATAATGGAACAGAGTTCATTAACACAGAGTTTCACGAGTACCTATCAGCAAATGGAGTTGTGCTTGAAAGAACTGCCACGTATACTCCAGAACAAAACTGCAGGATCGAGAGAGAGATAACAGAACTGTAATGGAAGTTCCAGATCTATGTTGCACTTCTAGGGATGCGGCTCAATGCCTGTGTGCTGAGGCAGTGAATACGGCAGTTAACCTCTTGAACTGAAAACCAACTTCTGGCTCCTCTGAAATGCCATATGAGAAATGGACAGGGAAAAGATCCTCACTACAACACTGTTGAATTTTTGGAAGTGAGGCATACGTATTGGTACCAGCACAACGTAGGAATAAACTGGCAGCAAAAAGTAAGAAAATAATCTTTGTTGGATATGACAGGGAATCAACTAACTACAGACTACATGATTCTGTGACAAGAAATGTAACTTTTTCAAGAATGTCATATTTAAGAAAAGATTGCAAAAATTACAGACAAAAGTAATGCTGGAAAAATTACAGTTGAGAGATGGGACATGACCAGTAACCAACAGGTGTTGCCTCCAGAGATTTATGATCCACTGTCTGAAGATGAGGACCCATTTATTGGCTTTGAAGTACCTGAGGCAAACGAGGACAAGGAGAAACAAGAGCCTATAGATAGTGAATTGGTAATGAAGGGTGCATACGAACTAAAAGACAAACACAAGTACCTCAGGAACTTATGGACTATGAAATACACCAGATAGAAGCACTAACAGTTGGGCAGTACCTCTCATCCTCAAACCCCAAGACTTTTGATGAAGCTATTAAAAACGGGTGGGAGCAGGTAATAAAGGAAGAAATTGAAGCTCTAAATTAAAATAAAATATAGGAATTTGTCCCTATGCCAGAGGGGATGACTATTATCGACAACAAGTGGGTCTTCACTAAGAAGATTATAGGTGGTAAATTCAAGAAGAAAGCACTGTTAGTTGCCAGAGGATGTTTTCAAGACATTACTGACGATCTTTAAGCTCCTGTTGTCTGAATGTCCACCATAAGAGTTCTACTGGCAGTTGCTGTGGAAAAGGATCTAAGTATTAAACAATTGGATGTGAAGTCAGCATTCCTCAATGGGATATTTAAAGAGCCAGTATATATGCATGTTCCCAAAGGTGTTAGTAGTTTTGAGTGTTACAAATGTGTTGGAGTCAAAGGAGGAGAATGTAGTTGTATGTAAACTATCTAAAGCGTTGTATGGTTTGAAGGAAGCACCCAAATGTTGGAATACAACTTTCAATAAAGTACTCACATCTCTTAGGTTAAAATGTTCAAGTGTCGATTTATGTCTCTACTTTAATGAGTGTGCATATTTACTTATTTATGTTGATGATATATTGATTGTATATAAGAATGAAGCTTTTGTGTATAACATTGTCTCAGAATTGAAGAGTAGGTTTATGTTGAGGGAATTCCATGACAATAATCATGTTGTTTTATGGGAATCCAGACTGACAGGATTAAAGGTGGTTATGTCTTGAGCCAGGGTAGTTTAATTGAGAAAGTGGTTGAAAGGTTCAATATGAAGGATTGTAAGGCATGTTCGGTACTCATGGAACCTAGGCTGAACCTTAGTCCAAGTGAGGTCCCCTATAAAAACTGTTAAGTTGCTTGATGTATATTATGTTAGGTACATGACCAGATATCGGCTTTGCTGTTGTGCATTTTTCAAGGTTTAGAAACTCATTTGATTTTACCATTTGGAAGCACATGAAAAACAAAGAACTGTTAGGTTGCTTGATATACATTATGTTAGGTACAAGACCAGATATCAGCTTTGCTGTTGTGTATTTTTCAAGGTTTATAAACTAATTTGATTTTATCATTTGGATGCATTTGAAAAACATATTGAGATACTTGAATGGTACACAACACTTCGGGCTAGTATTCTTGAAGTTAGGTGAGGGTAATGGTGAGATCAGTGCATATGTTGATTGAAATTATGGTAATGACATCTCTGATCGCAAAAGTGTTACTGGGCACACTGTTTTCTTCCACAACAAGTTCATAGTGTAGAGATCAAAGAAACAAGGTATTGTAAGTGTAAGCAGTAGTGAAGCTGAATATGTTGCAATATCTGAGTGCATCAAGGAGTGTAAGTATATTTTTCAGTTACTCCAGGAAATAGTGACTGAAAGGTGTACCTCTGTTGTATTTGAAGACAGTCAGTCTGCCATAAAGATGGCAAACACTTATGAGACCAGAAGAAGTAGGCACATAGACATAAAATACAATTTTATACGTGAGGAAATTCAGAAGGGCAATGTGAAATTGGTGTATGTAAAATCAAATGAGCAGGTGGCAGATTTGTTGACAAAAAGTCTAATGAAACACAAGTTTGTGAAATTCAGAAATGAGCTAGGTGTCGAAGATGTGCAGGATTGGGAGAGAGTGTGAGTGTTGGCAATCCTGTGTGTGGAATGATGGGTAGTGGAGTTGATGGAAAGACAACGAACATAAGTGTGAAAACAGTAATAGTAGCGATGTAAAGTGTGTAAGAGAAAAGATGTTGGAACAGTAATGTTGTGAATAAAGAGACTGTTACTAGATGGGCTTCATTATTTTTACCATCAATAACGGGCTTCTCCGCGACTCTGTGCCGTGTTAACTGCCCACATGAAAACCTAACATCACGCAGAAGATAGTTGGACACATCCAGCTATGGGCCATCACCACCTAGATAGTCAACCAATTAACATTAAATAAAGTAAGGGCTGGAAAGAATTTAAATATAAAATTGTAAGTATCATAAAAATTTCTGGAATTAAGTTAATTAGTGCCTTCATATGGGCTAGTTATCAGTTTAGTTTAATATTCATAGTAGGACTTATCACAAATTAGAGTAAATCAGTATTTTTTAAGGCATTAGTATTATTCATCAACATTTTTCACCAGGGTTAATATGTAATCATCCTCGCTCATTAATTTTGTTTTTGGCGTGAGCCAGCTGCAAGCAGAGCGTGGTACGCCGCCATGGCAGCAGCGTCCGTGTAGCTTTGAAACTAGCAGGATGTGTCGAGCAGTTGTGCAAGAAATAAATAATTTGTGTTATATGAGTGTTTTATTTGCGTGTGTTGACCTACAAAGACATAACCAAGCATCGCCCTGGCCTCAACAAGGGTGCAACATATTGTGTGTTTAGTTATATAATACAACCAGGAGGGTAGCCATTGGGCTATCGATCACACTCCCTGAGGGTAGCATTTCATGCTTGTGTTCCGCCGAGCTGGCCAACCATGCAGAACTGGCATCTAAAGGTATATTTGTCTGTCATTTCCTCCTTGATTGCAACATCCCCAAAATTCCTACACAATGGTTGCATCAATTTTTTTGTAAATTATGCGATGCTGTAATTTATCCTGATTTTAATAGCATTGGCGTCAACTTGGCTCAGTGCCAGGAGAGGGCAAAAGATTATTTTATAACAGATCCTCTCATTAAAGCATTCGATCCGCCCCCCCCCCTTGGGGAAATTAGTATTTTAAGGTGCAAAAATGGTGCAATTGAAGCAGATTACCTAAACATTGAATAAACCACTGGTATAAATATTACTATTCTTTAACAATAACATTTACCAACAAAGATACAGCTCATGGGAGGGAGTATACAAACCATATTCCTCCCAACTGAACGACATCCCTGATTGCACAAACACCTGAATAATCACATTGTAGACTTGTCTCAATGATAATTTTACAGTGGAATGACAATACATTGACAGAACTGAAAAATATCTTCAGTCACTAAAATGTGTGAAACATAACAATCTGCTCAAGCTATATGATTTTACTAATTCTTAACTTAATATGTTCACACAATTTATTAATGTTAAAATAAATTTTTTAATTCATGGTTTGTTATTTTCAGCATTATGCTGTGGAATTTGAGAGTTTTGTTAAGTATAACAGTACCAACAGAGTTAAACATATGCAAATTATACATTCACGAAATTGCACCTGTAATAAAAATCTTTGAATATTATTTTTTAATTCCAACAATTGTAAATTAAAATTTCTTTCTAGAAACTTGCAAGTCAGTCAGAAAAATGCAATTATTGCATTTATTTATTTGTTCAAATCAGTTTTGTAAGTAGACTCTTGAATAAATGTCCACAAATCACATTTGAGCTCCGTTATGAAAAAATAAAGCTTCAACCAATAATTCGAGATTTAGTTATAATATTTATACAGTTTCTACATTGACAACAATGCCATTAGTCCGCAGCTGTTTAATTCATCGAAACTTCACCAAAATAATGCACTTAAACTATTAACCGCCGTGACCGAGAATGGTCGTGCAATCAAGCTTCCGCCCAATGAATAGTTAAAATGGGGGTGACAAATTCCTGTCAGCAGGCAGCACCAAGGCTACAATTTTTTTTTATATTTGCTAATACTGAATTATTTTTTTAGATTAAATCATTCTAAAAAACTTGGCTTCCTACTCACTGACATAGGCCATAGGGTGTGGGATACCCAATTATCCCTCTACGTAAACGTAGGCCGCAATTTGAAGCCGCATGCCTGTTATTTTATACGTTCCGGGACTAGTTTGCGCCCTCGCCAACACACCAGTGATTGTAGGAACGGCATTGGTCTATTTTTTGTACGCCTGACTTGTTGCAATCTTCAATAAACACAAAGGCAAGTTTCCACATTTTAAATTTCAACACGCAAATAGTCTGTATCAACTGAACATACGTTAGGTTAAACACCAGCAGAGCTAGTTGCAGCAAACAGAATAAAATCAATGGATTGACTGACATGCACGCTGCAAGAGACTGTAGCCTGTTCCTATATCATAACATAATCCCGTTAGCAGGGCATGGCTGGACGGTCTGTCGCAACAGGTTGCATCAAATAGGGCAGTACCATCATACATTGATCAAGACTAACTGCTACACCGTCTCGTCAACAATAAATATAATTTCTAGGTAAAACTGCCCCCATATCTCACTTAAAAAGATATTTCTGGAGGGCACTGCTCTTGTTGTCCTACCCACTGTCAACACCCATGTTTAATAGTCAGTATCAGGTATCAGCATCACAATAAAAAAAAGAAATTCAATTTTTCAAACCTTTCTAAAAATTTGTTTATTTCCATCTAGAGTATTGTCACTGAAGAAGTGACATCTTGCTTCTGCACACTTGGGCTAGAATGAGTTGCAGGAAGATTTACAGAAAAATTCACTTTGGTGAAACTTTGTATCAGAGAAAATTTTGTTTAATCTATTATATTAGGCTAATGTGACACCTCTTAACTGTTCTGCAGTTAGAATTTACTGTAACAACTAGTATCGGTTGAGTAGTGCACACACATACCAGAATGAAACAATACTTTCTTGTGTATGCTTTTATTACCTGTTGTGCAGTAAACTTTATACACAGCCTGGTCTGTGTGCATTTGAAAACCGTTATCTACTCTCACTGCCATGTATGTAAAATGAGAGGTGAAGATGTGTTACAGACCATTGTAGAGTGTTGACTTATAATCACTGTTTTGTTTTAACAATGTAAGTCATACATTACATTATATCATTATGATGTTTTACTTTATTATTGTGACAATTTAAGAGTTAGTGGACATTAGCTTTTTTACTTTCAAGGCACAAAAACAAGAACTGCTATAAGTCGAACATAACACATCTGTCAAACACCTCACCGCCTCTATGCACGGAGTACTAAAGTAGCACGCAGTGTTTTCGTAGAAACAATTTTTCAAAGGGACTTCAATCGATGGCACTATTATTTTATTAACGGAAAGTATTAGGTTAAGTCCACTGCAGGTTTCTATGATTTAGTTTTCCTATTACAGTTGATATTTTCACAGCAGCGTGAAAAAATCATTGTTAGCGTTGTTGAGGAGCTTGAAAATCATGTTATTAATTAGCAGGCGGCATTTATAAATCACAGGGACACAGTTTGAAGTGTATCTTCTTTTCGTAGATAAACACATTGGAAACATTTTTAATAGTTATACAAGAAAAATGCTTCCCGTTACCACCCTACAGCACAGCTAACGCACAGGTCCACTAACTCCTTAAAGTCAAATGTTTATTTATTGCATTTATCAACCTAACTTTAAATTAAAAATAATCGTATACGTAGTTTTACATGTAGTACATACAGAAAAATTTGTGCCAAGCTGTCTTCAATGGTGTATAATTACTTTAATTAAACTTAAATGACTACCTACTCATAGTCTATCCACAAAATAAATTCTGTGCTGTTATGGAAGACAGGGATAAGTAAAAAATATAAGTTTTTCAGGAGAGGTGAAATAAAATGTAAGAGTATTTGCACGAACAGACCTCATATGTACACAAATTAATAATGGTTTGCCTCTTTTGATAATAGTAGTAGTCTTCAATTTTATGAACTTATCTGACTTGGTCCCCTTTTCCTAAAGTACATACATAATGCATATTAAGACTTAACTCATTATATTATACATGTAACTACTTTATCATATTTAAGCAGAAACATACAGCTGACATACAAACACACAGTAACATAGTATTTACATGTTGCATATATCAGATACTTCGAAATTTTTATAGTTTAGGGGTAAGTTCCATCCATAATTTTCAATTTTGCAGAGGTTGTAATCTAATCAGAACCAAAAGTTTTGATACAGAAAACAAAGAATTCGACTCTAGTGATGTGTGCACATCAAGTAGCTAAGATGAGAAGACATAATAAATATGCTTGGCTATCCTGCATGGGGACACTCTTGCCACCACAGATAGATGGTTACGTCTCCATCTCACCCAGGTCTACCAATGATGGTACTGCAACGAGATGAGCACAAAATTTAGCGACTTCTAGACCAGAAGATAGCTAAATCCCTGAAGGGTTACTCGATTGCTTCTACTTAGCAAACAGCCAAAACCGCGTGGCAGAAACTGATGTGTTAAAAATAACCAAAATGATAGTTTAAAAGACGAATGACATAAGTACATAAGGACACTACGGGGCAAAAACAGTAAATTGAAAGAATAAACTCACCTAGGCAGAACTCAAGTCAGATTACGACATATTATAAAGATGAAACACCCAAAATAATTTGGCCGATGATTACGCCATGATGTGCAAGATTCAACACGTTGAGAGAAAGTCGTGCCTACAGGTTATGGTCGGCATAGAGTCATAGCTACTAGATGCAACCAATTAGTATTACATTTAAGTTAGTACTGAGACAGTATAAGACAGTACCACACAACATCAAGTTTCAAAACAAACATGTGTTTTAATAAAGAAAGGATATTACAATAGTTTTGAATTTAAATTTACAAACATATTTTTTATAGATTCACTTAAAGACAATCATGAACAGATTATGTTCAATTAAGGTTGGTCACAAATT
Organism: Medauroidea extradentata; assembly: GCA_003012365.1. Classification (NCBI taxonomy): domain Eukaryota; kingdom Metazoa; phylum Arthropoda; class Insecta; order Phasmatodea; family Phasmatidae; genus Medauroidea; species Medauroidea extradentata. Next base: position 17,993 of record PNEQ01013414.1, read on the forward strand.
TTTACACAACATTTGTTCCATTATAATACAATACTGCATTAACTGCCCATGGTTAACCACCTAAAATTTTCTTAGCAAAAAAAGAAAATAAATTACTGCTATTACAATTTCATAGATGATGAACAAGGTAAATAGTGCTGGGGAAGTAGTAACTTAGCCAGAAAAAATAATTTTCTAGTTACCACTAAAAATAGACGAACTAGACAACGTAAAACCAAGCAAAAAATTGAGCACGTGCCAACAAACGGCACACTTGGATAACCACGCCATCTGTCCCATTTGCTTGAACGCATCTCTTTCGTTCAAAGTAGTCAAGAATTTCATGATTCTTGACCAGGTTCCTTAGTGCAGATGAGCCATTGAACATAACACCAATTAAACATTTCACCATCTTCATCGACTTCTGAGGCTACAGAGGTTCTTCGAACAGAGCACCAAAATTAAAGAGCTCATCATTTGTCAATACGTGAACTTCGATTGAGTTTTTCCTGCCAGTTGAACGAACAAGAGCATACAGGCAACGCAGGAATGTATTTTTGTAACCGATGTCTTATGTTTCCACTCTTATTATTGCATTATAGACATCATACTGTATATCATCGGCTTAAAGGTAAAACTGACCAAGTTCAAATTTAATCATTTTGTGTAAAACAGATTTTAAATTTGAAATGACTACCATAAATAAAGGTGGTAACTGAGAACCATAAAAACTCATAAAAATGTTGGTTACACTGTGCACAGGAATGCCGAAGTTATAGAAAGCATAAAAAGTTGTTAACACTGTATCTACAATAATTTTATTACATAAAACTGGGACTTGGTCATTTTTACCACTCTATAAAAAGGTTATCTGACAGAACATGTACAACTTAGTCAGTTAATTTATGAGATAAAATTCAAGTTCTACATCCATAATATACATAAAATTACCAGCTTACTAATGACAAAAACAAAAATAAATCACAGAATTTTAATCTCGTGTTACCCGCCAGTGGGTCTATTTTGGTTCTTTTTCCCTAACTTCACAAGTCAAACTGAAATTGAAAGATGAAACTCATGTTCATAAATAAAATGCGGCAAATGAGTTTGGTGCGTGCGAGAGACTGCTCACGATGTGCGTATATCGCCCGCTTTTATCTCAAATGATGCTCCCTTCCTTCCACGAGACAACTTCTTGCAATTTACAAACGATAACTAAACAAAAATGTCGGCCGCCAACAAGCGCAGTTCCCAGACCAACCCCCCCCCCCCCCGTCTCTCGGGCTCAGCTGGTCAGGCGAAGCACTCTCTGTCTGTGTACTCATGACACATGATCCGGTCGCCTCCGTGGCTTCCTACCGAGTGTCCCTCTCGAGAGCTTACCTATGGCCGCACCAGCCAGCAACCCCCGCCTATAGACTCCCTTGGCCAATCACAGGCCAGCTCGCAGACAATGGCTGCTCTCAGTCACCATCTCCCGCGCCGCGTTTATTATTTTCAGTTTTCTTTTACTCATGACAAATACTTATAAATACATGAATTACAATTACGATATCCAATTAAACAAATACAAACATTTTTCATATTAAACATAAATATTCTTACGACGATTTTTAGCTGACAAAAAATAAAACACAAAACGAAATCACCCAACATTTTGCTCGTTCTTTCTAATTGTCATGTTGATTTTTGTATAACTCTAAACCTAACTCCATTGTCAGAAAAAATGGGCAGAATTATAACACGTTCTTAAACATCACCATAATAGATTAATCATGTAGTAACTAATAAAAAATGTCACTGATAACATGTCCGATTCTGGATTTCTACAAATCTTCTCAGTTGGTGGCAATGCATGGTAGAAATGATGATAATCTTCAGGAATATTCATTGTGGCACAATTTTTCAACACGTCCTTTTTTTTCTCAGAGGAAATTGGAATTTTCCTTGTGTACAGTTGCTTAAGGTCCTTAGGTATCTTGGGAGGTCTTCCTCTGCCAAACAATTTTAGTTCCTTGTACTCACTGTTGTAATCGTAGCGGAAAAGGTTGCATCCCTTTCTGTCTTTTTCATACCTTAGTTGTTTAATTTTCAGCCGTTGCTTTGGATGGTTCATTGTGTCACATGTGGTATTGTGCATTGTCGTTGTTGTTAAATCTTTTAAATCCTTGAAGTCTCCATACATCAGCTCTTCAGTAATGTACTGCTCACTATTTTAATTTATATCTCTCTTTGATCTAGCTAGCTGGAAAATGTTAAGCCAGTCCCGCCTGTGGTACACTGGGGCATTCTTATTTGCACGATTCAATAGCACTATGCACGGAATCCACATCCTTGTGTGAATTAACATTTTCCATAAATTTGTATTCAATGATTTTGAAATTAAAATTTTCCACAGCAAATAAAAACAGGGCAGCTACAAGCTTATTCTGGTTTTGTTCAATGCAGGTATCCGAAAACAATTAAACTTCCTCAACTGTAGTTGGTACGGTTTTAAACAATCTGAATAGAGCTGTTCCTATTTCGCAACTACCTCTCTGACCATTTACCTCTGTCCTTGCAAAGCAATATCCTTTGTTGGGCGGAGAAGCTACATAGATTGTCAAATTGAACACTGAAAGTTTTGTGCTGTGGTAAATGTGTGAGACTTCAAAACAGGGAATTTGGAGAACACTTTCTAAACCAAATGAAGCACTCGTAAAAGTAGAGTCATTACTGCACCTAACTTTATCCTGAGCTTTATTTGTCATTGCATCATCTTTCCTCTTTTGGTGTTCTCTAAACTCTTCTTCGAGGTGTTCTTTTTCATCACCAGTTGCTCTTTCACAGTTTGTGCAAATTAAACACTGATGCTTTTTGGGCTTAAAAAATACAGATTATAATCACTGCAAAATACATTCCAATACATACATGCAGAAGGAACCAAACCAACACTTTGTTCAATGCATTCCTTTTTAAACAATCCATACATTTTGATTCTCGACAGCTTGGAGTTGAAATACTTTCTTTTCGTTGCTTTTCTATGGTAGTGACTCTAAGTTGGAAACTTCTGTATATGAGCCTTTATTATCAAAACAGCATCAAGTGGAGTTTTGTTTGGTGGCACCTTCTTCCTTCTTTTGTCCTCTTCCATAAAATTTCCTGCCTCTGATGCTTTACATACTGAAGTGTCTACTGAACCATGACTGATACTCAGTGTCTTTAAGAAAAAGTTTTTACACACTCAGACTTTCTCATGACCTTTCAAAAAGAAGTAGCATTTTGATCTTATGCTTTCATTTCCTGTGTTTGTTCGTTTACACTTTCTTTCAACAGGGGAACAGTTGACAAGTTGAAGTATCCGTTTGTCTATAATATGATAGTGAGTGGTAAGTACGGCATGCTTTTTTCTCTGAATCCCTCATTAAATTTGGTTGTGCATTTGTAAATACATTTTGTGCAGTAAACGGGTTTGGATATTTTTGGCAACTGTATGCACCCACTCTTGGATTTGTATGGCATTCCTTTGCTGCACAGTCTTATTTAAATTCCTTTTCCACTGAGATGGATTTGAAGACGTATTAGGTTAAACCTCTTGAAATTATCGCTAAATTTTTTTTTTTAATTTAATGAATGTAAGACAATGCTCACCATATTTCCGTCACTGTCTTTATTTGCATCATTGCTGTGCAGATTGGTACATGTGCCAAGACTGACAAAATACTTTCCATACCTCAACATTTTGTTTTCAAACTTGTTCTGCCTAGTTATGAGGCTACTTCACATGAACCCTTCAGACCATTCATCAGAATTCCATACACAACAAACAAATCCCAATTCATTGAGGCAGCCACAAAATCATAGACAAAACAGTGCAAGATGTGCACATTGTGCTGGTGCTAGCTAGAGCTTTTAATAAACTTATCAATAAAATTATTTTTATACCAAATATTTAAAATCAGGTAAACAATACTAACTAAACTATGTTAGTGATAAACTTGTATTGAAAAAAACTGCCAAATCAAAACAATAAATAATTTCTAATTACAGCTAAAAATCAACAGTTATTAGTGAATAGACATGTGTTTTTTCCTTTAGATAAATTAATACGTTGTTCTACTGGTAAGAACTTCTATATTTGCCTTAGCCATTATGGAGTTATTTAAATATACACATGTAAAATGATCTCTACTTGACTTGAACACATGTACATATCGTAATCATAACATGAAAAGTGAAACTGACTAAGTCCCATTTAGTCATTTATACCTTTACACTACCTGAATTTCTGGACTTGATCATTTAATAATAGTTTTATATATTAACAACCTATAAGGATATGACTCGGACACTTTTACTACTGAAAGATAGAGCTATAATAAAATATTAACTAGTACAATGGTAATTTTCATGAAAAGTGGACTTAGTCAGTTTTACCTCTAAGCCAACGATATGAGTACTGCCAATCACAAGAATTATTGTGATAGATTGCATCCAGTGTGTTACTAATGAACATCACTGACATTCCTGTAGCAGCAACACAATAAGACTTGATTTTATTATTTTTGCCACTGCAAGAGTTACAGTATTGTTGCGAGCTGCGACTGTCTGGCTGGGCGGTGTAGGACGATACTGTGGTAGCGGAGCTAGGAAACCCTCCTTCCCCCCTCTCCTTGGCGCCGTGGCTGTCTGGCAGAGCGGCCAAATACAACACAGTGGTGGCAGCACTAAAATACCTTCTTATGTGCTGCATGGATAGTATTACTCCACAATAACAACCTGCACGCCACGGTAATCGGAGAGCAGTTAAGCTGATACAGCTTCGGCAATAACAAAGAGGTTTGCGTACATTGTATCGCCCATGTGCTGTGGCGACCACCTGCACCCAATATCAGGTAACCAAGGGAGATATCGTGATCTGGAGTGTTCCAATTCCTTCTTGATCTCTCGGAGTGTTGCTTGACTTTGAAGCCACGCCTTTCCAGGAGGTTGGAGATCAGAGACTTACCGAGAGAGTTCGAGATGTTGGAGTAGGTATTTAAGGGGGAGCTGCAGCAGAGGGAGAGAGAGTTTTGGCTGGCAGGTGCCTGGTGCGAGCTCAAGTGATAGTAACGATAAGTATTTAGTTGCGATAAGTGTTTGAGGGTGTCAAGCGAGTGGGACCGCAGCAAGTATTAGGAAGAAGATGTTTGTAGGCGACAAAAGATTCCTCAGTATTCTTTCATTGGGTCCACCATTGTGAGTGACTAGTAACATTTCCATATACAGAGAACTTACGTAGAAATTTTTTTTCCTTTATGTAAATAGTAGTTATTTGTTTTGTTTGACTTCTACTGTGATAAATCACTATAGATATAGATTTTTTGTACTGATATTTGTAAATAAACTAGGTTAGCTTTATTAATTTCCTTGCTTTTATCAAAGACCTCCATCCCCAAACGTACCTAACCCCAACTTGTAACAGCATAAAACAACTTCTGTAATATTTTTAAGCAGAGATCATAAAAAGACAACAAGAATGTTTAAATTTTGTTTGCTCCACGCCCTTCTTAACTTTTATGCCACATGAAACATGTTGGCTTGTTGGTGTGTAGCAGTCAAAGTGTGAGAGTGTATATAGATAGCTGACACTTGTAACATACAATGTTAGACATAGGTGAAGTGTTGGCAAAACTTACTACAAGACAAATTCATTTATCATCTAAAGATGTTTCATTGTAACTTTTTGGCTTTAGGCAGCATATGCAGCACTGTGATGTGCAACAGCTTCTACTTTGATGGTTGACATCTCTTCTTTATTATAAGTCTTCAATTATAGTTGTGTATATGTCACATATATTGCAAGTATTGATTTATAGATGTTTGGAAGATAGGTTCATAATGTGGAAAATATTTGAAAATGGTGATCTAGGAACACTTATTTCCACCTTCTCTTTGTACATGTTGCAAATGATTGTGAGATTCAATCCATGTGGAAAATATTTTTACGTGTCTTTTCTAAAATAATGTGATTCATAGATTATGAATTCATGTTAACTTCCTATACAGCAGATTCGTCAAATTTATTTTTTGGCATACTTTTGACTCTCAGTCTGGACTTGTGCCTAACAAAGATCTCTTTGCGTTGTCTGCAGAAGTGTCGATAAACCTGTTTATTTCTGCGAAAATATTTTCAAAGCAGACTTTTTCCTATAGTAGAAAGATGTTTAAGTATTTTTTTTTGCTTTACCATTTTCTTTTTCATGTCGTTTCCTTCCCTTCATAGGTTATAAGGCCAGACTTAAATGCCACGCTCTCTCGCCAAAAGACCATAATTTCTATCATTCCATAGACAACTTGTCTTGTACACTAGGTGACAACTTCAAGCTTTTAAAAAAGAAAGAACTGAATGATTTGTTAGTATTATCAGTCAGGTTTTTTTCTATGTTCTACTTATGTCCATTTTGTTGTGCACATGTTTTTGAAATAAGTAGAATTATTTTTCTGGTCTTTATTGAATTAATGAGTACTAAATAAGGAAAAGTGAGTTACGACGACTTAACTTAGTCTTCCATGGTGAAGAGTTACGAAATGTACTCGACACATTATTCATTTTCACAACGATACCAACTACAACATGTTTACCAGACATAACTCAGTTTTTCTTAGTTGTAAACACCACTGTCCACTGCTCAAAATTGCCAGTTTTTACTTAACCCTCTTGTCTGTAACATCACAGATTTAAGATTGTCCTGCAATAGCTACATTTCCATGTACATTTTTAAAACCATTTCAATATTTTTAGTTTGCAATTGCAATTAAGTATGATGCTAGGTTACATTCAGACTTTGGTTTTGATCGGAACTAGCCTCTACAGGGTGTCCCAGGAAGTAGTGTCAAGCCGAAGCAGGGAGATAGAGGACCACAAGGGCTATCGGAAACACCCCCATGTGTATAGTCAGATTGTTGATAGTTTAGATGTTACGAACTTTTTCCTGTTTGTTGTGCGATACTTGCAGTCATGGCAAAGAGTACTGGTTATTTCCATAGATAACTGTGACAGATACTTGAATGTGTGTGTTAAAATGGGAGACAGACTTGTCGATCGTATGTGGTGATAATAACGTACCAGTGTCGTAGCATTATGTCTATAAAATTATCTGAAGACAGACATTATCTGAAAGATACGTTTAACCTTAATGTTTCGAGAATTGTAAAAATTAAAAATTACATCGAACGGGTATCGTATGGACCTAAAAAACTGTCTCATATTATCGGCTTAATACAGTGAAAATTTTATCGTCTGCAGTTAATTATTTCATATAAACAATTGGAATCTACGTGTAGTGTGTGCGAAAGTTGAACGACACAAGTAAGAGAAAATTTGATAAAAACACATGAACATGAACAAGAGATGTGTTTATTTGAACAAATTACAGAAACTGTACAAAATGTCTACCCTCTGCTTCAATGCAGATGCGGCATCGCCGGAAGAAGTTCTCTTTCAAACGTCGGAACGCCATTCCATTGTTTTTTATGACATCTTGAGCATGTTGCAGCTTCCTTGTCAGGTCGTCTAAACTGCGACATTCGCTGGAATAGATGAGCTCTTTGTAATATCCCCATACAAAGAAATCAACAGTATTCAGATCAGGGGACCTTGGAGGCCAGGGTATGGGTCCGCCAT
>PNEQ01013415.1:0-33022 GCA_003012365.1 Medauroidea extradentata
CTAGGCGCGTACGGTCACATGACGCTCTGGAACATTTTGCTCCGTAAATTCTACATTTCATTATTTATCATTATGCTGTTTTTGCACAAAGCTCGCACGTACCATGCATTTACACACTGTTTCACCATTGGTCAGAATAATATCTCATTGGTTACAACTTATTCGTGTCAAGGCCTTCACGCCGTTGGCTAGAGCCAAGTATGTACAGCAGCCAGTAGAAATCGTACGGTCACTTGTCGCTACGGTCACTTGGTACCTGCCCCTTCACAGTCTCAACTACTTTAAATGCCGTTATGGTTAAATAAACTTTCCATGCATTAATGTGCATTTAAGTCAAAATATTATTCATCTTAACGATTTTTGCGAAAGATTTTTAAAGTTACGTTTTTCTTAATTTTAATAACCAAAGTTTCTGCTGTTGTGAACATGAGTTTTATGATCTCATATATTCCTGGGGAATTTCGAGCAGTCTATTTTCTAGTGAAGGGCTTATCTATGGTATTCCTGCATCTTGTCATTTCTTGAGTAAATTTAAGAAAATTATAATTTTCTTGCAATTCGCAACTGATGACAATATTCTGATTTTGCAACAGTAAAAAAACTTGCTGTAGCAAAATGCATTTTGTAATATTATTTTATTAATAGTGCCACCGACCTCCTTGTCCAACTCACGTCTTGGAAGAAAGGAAGCATTAGCACGTATTTACAGTCACGGTCTATGAGGTAAGGTCTTGATACTGAGAAATAAAATATGACTCCTTTTTTTTTTTTTTTTTTTTTTTTTAGTCGCAGCGTTAGTAGTCTTTTAGTGGAAGATTAGTCTTGTTTTGGCTTTGTCTTAGCAAGATTTCACATCTTAAAATGTGTAGTTGTTATCAGAATTGCTGTGTTATAGAAGAAAAATTGAAGCTCAGATAATGTACTTAAAATTTTGTATTGGAACATATTTTCAACCATAAAATTTAGTTCTCCAATCTTTTACACGTATACAAGCATTGCAACGATTCTAAAATTTTGCAGGGCAGGAAATAATAGATTTTGTTCGAATTTGTTAACTAAAACAATAGTCCTATATGACTTTTTTTTCAGATGGCTTTGGTTTCATTTCTCATCACATTTGGCTTTAAAATTCATAGTATTAGTTCAGATGACTTATATAAACCATTCCACACACGCACATCTGACAATGCATTTATGGATACGAAACGTATATCTATAATACCAGCTTACCATATGAACATAATTTTATATACATTATTGTAAAAATTAACATCGCCAGATGTAAACAAGGCAAATCTTCCACTGAATTACTACAAGCGCTCGGCGACAAAAGCGAGTCACTTTCTCTTGCTGGAGAGCAGTACGCCGTGTCGAGGCCTCTTTCTCTTAGACCGTGTTTGCAGTGGAACATACGGTCAGCTGATGATCATGATCACTTTAAGACACGGTCGTAGAAGAACAGGTCTGGATACTCGCCTGCAGGACACTCGCCTGTATATTTATTTTATTTATTTGTTACTTTTTTGCTAGTGTTTACACTATAAAGTATATGAAGATTGCTGGAGCAATGCTTTAGGATTGTGAAAAAAGTAACTATTTCATAAACTGATAAAAAATTCATTTTGAAAAAAAATTGTTTATCTTTATAATGTAAACACTGGAAAAAAGTGGGCGGAGTTTGAGCCTGACCGCCCTGATTGCAGCGCCAATGACTCACAACACTCCCGGTAACTTGGTAAACTGCAGCCATACAACAGGAGGGTCAGGTTTCCAGGCGAGTGTCCAGACATGTTATTCTACAGTCGTGATTTAAAACAATATTTTCTACAGCTGGACATTTTGTTATAATTTGAACATGGAGAAAATAAAATATATCTCAGGCTTTCGCGGCCGTTGTCTGCATTTTCTTGGCTTGTGGGTGTGAGCCGCGTCAGGAGATTGTCTTGTGACGTTTCGGCAGTCTCCGACACCGACTATACCTGATGATGGCAGCTGCAACGACTGCCGAAACGTCGCAAGACAATCTCCTGACGCGGCTCACACCCACAAGCCAAGAAAATGCATGGAGAAACTACAAAGGAAAATACTGGAAAATTACACTAAGAATATCCCCAATAGTAATGGTAAAGTGGTCCATTATTAACAATATTCCCCAATAGTGATAGTAAAGTGGTATAACACTAATAATATTCCCCAATAGCGATAGTAAAGTGGTCTAACACTAAGAATATTCCCCAATAGTGATAGTAAAGTGGTCCAATACTAATAATATTCCCCAATAGTGATAGTAAAGTTGTCTAATACTAATAATATTCCCCAATAGTGATAGTAAAGTGGTCCAATACTAATAATAGTGTGAACAGGCTTTTTCAACGAAAATATTTCACGTGTGTCCATTGTACCAACGTACGAAAAGAAAACACTGTTTCTAAGCCCTCCAACGTGGTTAAAAACGGCCTTTTCAGACTACCGTACTTCAAAAAGTACTAACTCAATGTATGTGAAACTCAGATTGCGACCTGCACTGAACTTAGTTACAAACTTTCCACCAATAAAATTATATGGTCACCGTTTAATGCCCCACAGTAAAAACCGTTCGGCGGGAAGCTTGCACGCTAGTTCAGCGCTTGGCTCGTTTATTTTTTATTTATTTACGTAAACATTAAGATCCATAGAACAATACAAATATCTCAGAACTAACGCAGCATTTCAACACTCACTGTAAACGAGTGGGAAAAACCGTTTCAAAATTTAAACTTCAAAAGCTTATTTCTTCGTTAATATTAAGTTTAGTCACAGAGTAGTCCTTATATGTGATGCTTATTATTTACTCAGGAATCACCTCCCACTGTTTCACTGTCGATTTGAGATTCATACTGTATACTGTATACCGACGTTTCAGCGCACCTAATTCCGCATTTCCGATACAATCTATGTTAATGCTTGAAACGCTAGCTAACGTTAAATGGAACGTATCACGCTCACTTTATGCCATTAGTTGGCTACTAATTCGTTTTTACATAGTTGTGTTAAGGGGCCCGCCTCGTTGCCATAAAATCACACTGCAGCGTGTTTGAAGAAAACGTTTTACACCGAAACTAATACACGTGTGTTCACGCCGTTTGTCTACGAAAAGAACACACACTTAAGACGACTGTCCTTAAGTACTTTCAAGACTTCACACGTATTACAAATCTCCTTTTAGGGCACGTCTAAATGGGTCAAATCGGGATTTTCAGTCTGCTATAGCGGAAAATATACTAGCCGAATACATGTGAAACCACTTAAGGGTAGTGCATTGGACTTTAGTAAAGTTATTTCGTAAATAAAACAATAGGGTCACCACTTAAAGTCCCATAGGAAATTTGTTTCTTCGCGAAGACTGCTCGCCTTAAGCGCAGAGGCGACGCACCGTTGTATGGCCCATACGACATCGCCCTTAGCACCATACCTCAACCACACAAACACATATGCCACGAGGCGGCCCTCTTAAGGGTTCCTTCTACCGCAGAATCCTGGTTAAAATAAAGAAAGCGGGTTACATTTTAAATTTTACCTAGGTGGGGCTCGGTGCCTGTCGAAACTACTATTGACTTTTTTTATCTCAGTGCAGCCCACATTGCAATGGGATCTTTAAGGCATTTTTTTTGTTTCGATACCATAAATATATTTATTAACAAATAAGTAGAACCCTTCCCCCCCCCTTTTTCCCGTTTACATACTTTCCCTTATGTTACACCTACTTTTTTGATCCCATTTGCTGCTTTTACACTAAAAATTTTCCCCTTTTTATAATTTCCTGCATTTTACAACAATTTATCCAGGTCCCTTGAGAAGCGTACAAAAGGGATCCTCTATGTCTATTTTTCATATTCAAAGAACACTCGTAAATATTCTACATGTATGTGTTCGTACAGCAATATTTTTCTCTTCACAATGCAGAAAATTATATTTCTTTCCGAAAGCAATGTAGTTTGTAGGGTGACTACTATGAGAGTACCACCGCATAGAATTTAATATGTGAATTCTTATCTTTGTTCCGAGGTAGTCAGCGTTCTTACGAACTATGGGACGCGGTGGTAGAGTGGTCAGACCTCTCGCCTCCCAACCATGCGATCCGTGTTCGACTCCCGGTGGGGTCGGTCTTCCGATGTTCGCATATGGGAATCGTGCCGGACTATGCCTCTGGTCGGTGCTTTTTCTCGGGGATCTCCCGTTTCCCCCGCCTAATCATTCCGGCGCTGCTCCATACTCATATCATGTCACACCTCGCCAGGGCTTAAGACCTCGATATTAAGGCGGCCACCTGGATGGCGCTCAAACTGCGTACAGTGTATTCGGAGGTGCGTTTTTTCTCACAGACCAGTAAACTTACGTCCACAATACTTATCTACGAAAAGAAAATACACTTCAGACTACTTGTGAATGTGACTTTCAAGACACCATGCACACTGGAAGAAATATTTTAAAGCCCTAAATCTTGGCTAAAATCGGCTTTTTCGCACGATTATTTATCAAAACATATGCAACTGATTTGTTCGAAACTGAGGTCTACATGTACACTGTACTTTGCCACATTGACGCGTTCAATAAAACGACAAGGTCACCGCTTAAAGTAACACAGTAAAAACGTTACGACGGGAACACTGCGCGCGCGTTTACGACTTTGGCCGTAGAGGCGATATGACAATACACATGCAGGGTGACGTCACTCGTAACGCCTCAGCGATTTTCCCTTCACACACAAACACACCCATCACCAGGCGGCAGCCTTACAAACTGGCCAAAAGCTCTTCACATTTTGTGAATTATCAGCATTCAGGATTCACGCGAATCTTGCACGAAAAATAATGTAAAAAAAAATAGTTAGGTAACAACACAATCATATTTCTTGCGTTATGTTTCAATAACTACACTATTATAATAGCATAACTAAAGTAACTAAGTTTTACACATAACACGTTTCAGTTGATGAAGAACTTGAACACGTTACTGGTATGCAACATATGTAATTATCTAACATATTAAGGTTTATTATCTTACGTTGTTTAAGGTTTATGCTGATCACTAATCTAAATACTACTTTCCAACCGATTTTGTTAAAAATTTTAGTATGTGAGTTTTGTAAAGAATTAATTTGATGCAGTGTAAACGTGAAAGATATGTGATTCCGTTTGAAATGCAAAAACACATCTGCAACCGTTACGATATTTTTCGTGAGTGAAGCAACAAACAGTTACTAACCTTGGCAAGTCGATTCATGTATAAGTTGAGAAACTCTTGGAGTGTACTTGCAGAGTTCTCGTGCACCTCCTTCTGCCATTTGAAGATCTTCGTGTACACGTTACCACTAAATAAGAACAAATTTACAAAGACCGTCAGTGTACATTCGCAAAGTACAGAATAATTTTCGTCCAATTCCTTAACACATACTATTCTAAGGATAATACACTTTATTTTTGTTGTGGTAATTTTGACGTAACAAGGGAATTCAATGGTAACTATTACTTTGAATGTGCAAGAACTCGGGTTCAAATCCATTCCTGGTCATCCTGATTTTGGTTCACGTGGTTACTGTAGTGGCACTAGATCAATTATTATTATTATATATTTGATGCTCTCGTGTTTTCACATCCGTCATCATTTCGTCCTTATCCGCCCACAACATACATCTCAATCATTCCTCGAACGAACTGCAGGAGTTACGTTCCACTATACATCCACCGTTGCCATGGCGATCCCGTCTAGCCGTGAAGAAGATACATTTATGAATATTTATATCTATTATGCTGCTATAATACCAGAATCGTTGTTTATAGCTATTATTTACTGTTCACGTAATATTTATATTATTTTTTCGTTTCAAGTCTGCAATATTAAAGTTTTGGCCAGCATAATACTCGAGATTCCATTTTGATAACATGTCTAAAGAACTTTAGAAGACAGTCTACCAGGCAATAAGGTATTCAATATTAAAGGAAGATTGCTACTTGCACCGATACCAGCTTAAAGCCGTGATCTTTATTTTATTTCAAACAATTGCATATAACTCAAATATGTTTTAACCAAATGCTTTGAAAAAATTTGATTCTGTGTACAGTCATGCGATACACAATTTTACCAGAGCGTTTTTAAAATAATGTATCGTTTGCTAGCAAAAAATCATTTTACTTCATTTTGGCTTATTTTGATAACAAAATATGTGATATTTCAGGAACAAAAATCTAAAAATCCGTTTGGTGTATTGCAACAGAAAAATTCAGATAGGAACGATGATATCAAGTGTTAAAACTGTAAGTATGAATTTTTTATATATGTCTTTAATTTGCGTTAAAAATATTTTTCCGAAACCACTTCTAAACTAAAGAGCGAGGCCTTAAGGTTGTACAGTACCAGCATACGTTTTGTTTTATTTTCATTTACAATTCAAATGTATACAAGAGTACACGAGATAAACTGATGTAAAGTCATTAGTATCCTCTTCTTCTCTACTACACTACGAAAATTGTTTACGATTTTTTATTTATGACTGTTTGCGGAGAGAATGTGTTCCTTTATAATAATAGCATGTGAGAGACACACTCAATGTAGGCAGTTACTCTGAAAATGGTTAGGTCATTAATGTTTTACATGCAGTAGTTCTCGCGTAATCACTTTCAAAATATAAGTTATATAGTTTTGGAGAGTTACGAAAAAAAAAAAAAAGAATCTCATTACATTAATAATTTAATCCATCCTGAACATATCTGTCGTATTGTACAGTACAAAACGTCACCAGTAAAAATTTTTGCGTGAATAATTCGTGTAAATGTGCAATATTTTCCTTATTTTCATTACTTTCTCCCTTGTGGCTATGATTTCATATTGTTTTACTGCGAAGACAAAAAAAAATTCATAATTTTCTCGGTATTTCGGAAATTTAAAAAATCCATAGGCAAATTTCAATATTTGAAACTGTGCACTTTGCAAAATTCTTTCCGTTTGTATTGTTCTGTTCTAAGTGCGTTGTATTTTAATGTACGCAAATATGCTAGAAACGAATACCTTAGGCTGACACAATACGAAAAATAAAAAATAATGTGGCATATTTTAATAGCTTAATCAATTTGGATAAACGTAAGTAATTAATTTACTTTTACGTCCATTTAATAATATATGTAAATTTAGCGTGCTGCTATTTTTCTTCGATATTTACTTCTGTATGTAGCAATGATAACAAGTTATTCGTAGATATATGGACGTTTTCCAACACATCTATATATTTTAATCTTTAACGGGCTTAGATAAAAATGTACAGATTTAAAACAGAATGTGTGTGATTTGTCTCGGAATTATTCACACTTGTCTCATATTGCATCATCCAATAACAGTACCACAGTTTATTGGAAACTATTTAGTCTAGCAAAATTAACGTCATTCCATTGTTACACTGAAAGAAAAGTATTGTTGTAGGTACCATACTTCCGTTAAAACTGGGACAACATTCCAGTTTGGTTGTTTTTACTATCTGCGTTGTTCCTATAACAATCTGTTCTGTATAAAGAGGAAACATCGTCTTTATTTTACAGATAATATTGTTACTTCTACAGAACAGATTGTTATAGGAACAATGCGGACAGTAAAGACAAGCAAACGGGAATGTTGTCTCTATTTTAACACAAGTATGGTACCTACAGCAATACTTTTCTTCCAGTGTAAGCCGTAGAACTTTTCACATGTTTTTCTTTTATAAATTATGATTTTATTATTTTTGGTCAGCACTTAACATCGAGGTCTTCAGCCCTGGTGAGAGGTGACATGAGGTGAGTGTGGAGCAGCATCGGAATGAAGAGGCGGGATATCCCCGAGAATACCCGCCGACCAACGGCATCGTCCGGCACGATTCTCACGTGCGAAAATCCGAGGACCTACCCAACCGGGAATCGAACCCGGATCGCCTTGGTGGGAGGCGAGATGTCTCACCACTCGGTCACCGCGGCCCCTCCGGTCTCTACGTATTGTCCAAATCAGCGTAGCGTTATGCGCCTAGTATGACTGTACGACGGTTATGTGGCACGGCTCAGCTGTTTAGACAAGACTAGAGCCCACGATTTTTCGCGGAAAGAATTCTGCAACAATCTGTTTCAATGTCTTATGTGCACATATGCAGCCCTGCTTCGTGGACAGCGTCTAGAGTTCTACCCGCAAATCACAGACGTGTGGTCGACACCACAGTAACCTTGTTCCTGTTGGCACAGTCGAATGAGCCACGTCTGTGCAATAACACAATCTGCCAGTAATCATGAAGCAGAGCTTCATTTGTGAACATAAGTAGAGGCATGAAAAATTCGTGTTTATTATTTGGTAGCAGACTAAGCTTCACTTTCCTATGCATCATAATCTGCGATTCAATTAGCCACGAACTGTTATGTGTTGTCACTGACGTGTGTTACGTCTGTACAGAGATTGGCCTATCTATACCGTGTAAAAGTCACGACAATATCGGCCAGCGGGAGACGTCGAACGAGCCTATAGTCACTTAGAGTCTAGTCAGCTGTCATAAAATAACGTGAATTTTGCATGTCTCTACACACAAGGAGAGGCCAGAAAAATTCGCGGGTTCACTGACCTGTAAACTAGCTTCCAAGAATATCTGTGAACTCAGAAGACAGCGGCTGTTCATGGCTGCTCGCTGACACAGTGAAACAACATGATTCAACCTCTATTTACTTGCTTCTTTATTATTGGCTCAACGCTCTCCGGGAGGAGTCAAATAAAGCAAAAAATCAATTGAGAAAGTGATATGAACATATAGTTGTTTGAATTCTTGCATGCGTCCAAAAGAAAACACGAATCTTTCATGTCCCCGCACATAAGGCATTGAAATAAACTGTTGCAGAATTCTTTTCGCGAAAAATCGTTGGCTCTAGACATTAGAGATGTTCAGTCGTAGCGCACTAGAATATCGTTGGCGCAGTCAAATAGGGACTCAACAAGTAACGAAAAAAAGCGTCAGGAATGAATACATGACACTGAAGACCAGTTTCACCACACAAGAGGCACGAGTATTTCACGTATTCATCTGGCAGCAGCCTAGTCTTGTCAGTACTATACCTGCACTGGTCGGTCGAAGTCGAATATCCACTGGCTTCTGACCGTACAAGTTGGTATTACGTGTAATCCTCACAGCTTGTTTCCTTATTTATCACTGGCTTGGAGCTGTCAAAGGTGTGTTAAAACACTAGGGGCAGGGAAGTATTCGTTATTGCCGTCCAACCTGACCTAGAATCAATACGCGAAATAATCTTGCCTCTAACCATCACTAATACTTGAAAGACATGGTGTATTATACGCACGTGTCGTGTAAAGGTGGCGTGTCTGCGGACTGGAAGTAGAGGCGGCATATTCGGAACACGAGGTAGACGGAGGCGAATCCTAGAAGAAGCACTAGACACACGCACAGCTTCAGGACCAGACTATTGGTGGCGGACGTCTGTAAGCTCCGGTCTGTCTCCTGTCGAAGAAGGTTCGCATCCTCGGTCGTGTCTTCGTGCAACGTCTTTCTGAGCCGGCCTGCGAGCATTTCCGCTCAAACAGAACTACTCAACACAGATAGCACACAGAGGAGAGTATACTAACACATATTCAATATTAAAACATGGATAATAATTTACGTATGCTACTAACAGTAAAGTAAGCACTTTTTATGCCATAGGTAGAGGTGGTGAGAGATGATGAATTATAGGGGGAAAACTTGACTGTTTGCTGGGTTTAAACGCACGTTAAGCTTGCCGGAAGGTTACTGGTTTTCTCTTGCACGTGGAGATATTGTCCTATTTGACTGAGCCTAAAAAAGAATCCTACTATTGTAATATTCGATGCATGTTACTTGCCTGCAGACAGCTACGTTGTGGCAGACGTACATCACCCAATCATATGTGTTTAAGTTAACTACACAGTTTTCAATGGTATGTTAGCACAACATATTTTCGCGATATACCATCATCTCTAATTATGGTATATCGTAAAAATATTTTGTGCCAACATCCCCTAGAAAACGCTGCAGTTAACTGCAAGACATGTGATTGGATGATGTACGTATGACACAACGTAGCTGTCTGCTAACCAATAACAGGTATCAAATATTAAAATAGCGGGATTCTTTTATAGACTCAGTCAAATAGGGCAACAGCGTCACGTACAAGCTAAAGCTAGTAATGTTCTGGTAAGCTGAACGTGCGTTTAAACCCAGCAAACAGTCCAGTTTTCCCGCCATAAACCATTATTTCTAGCCATAGTTTTCTTTCAGGGGCAAACGGTAATTACTAGAGACAATGGAAAATGGCGAAAGTATTTGACATAGTATCCAATAAACTGTAGTATCTGAATAGTGACACGTGTGAACAGTTTTCTGGCGAATCACACACGTTCTGTGTTGAAACTGTACAGTTATAATTGGGTCTGTTGAAGAGAGACACAGTGCTTCATATAAACTATAGCCAATATAGGTGCAAAAACCTTAAGTGTTATGCATAGCATGTTAGAGTCTAGCAAAATATCTACTTATCCCGCGATTCACCAATGTCTCTAGTGGTTACAACAATTGCTATACAGAACTCTCAGTTGCGTTTTTGCATCATTCGACTTGTAGGGACATATACAATCAAGAGCCAGTAGCGTGTAAGAGTCGAGGAACATATTCTTCAGAAAAACTTTAGCAGCATAACTGCCATGTACTCAAAGCACATAATATTTAGGAACACAAAAGTGAAATAGCCGGTAGGATGGCGAAATCGGTCACAAATGAAAGCAAATTGGCTTCCCTGACCAGCAATATGACGGAAACGACAACAGCCAATCAGCGTAAGGCGGCCACCCTGCTAGCTGGCAGCCAATCGAACAGGAAACCTGCAGTAACATTAAACAGGAGCCAAACATACACGGGGCTGGAATCAACATCCTCGGCGACGAAGATCGCGCGTATCAAATGAATGAGTCGCCACTTCATTTCATGTCTGTGTACTATTTTGTCTGTGCT
The DNA here is from genome assembly GCA_003012365.1 of Medauroidea extradentata. NCBI lineage: Eukaryota > Metazoa > Arthropoda > Insecta > Phasmatodea > Phasmatidae > Medauroidea > Medauroidea extradentata. Next base: position 11,018 of record PNEQ01013415.1, read on the forward strand.
CTAAGTATATAGTCGGATTTCTTACCACTTGCCTCAGAATACTACCCCGCCTCGCCACTGGTGTGTAGATGTCACTATGCTCTGAAGTCTACTTCAGAAATCACCTCAATATTATATGTTAATTAAATTTTGTTCTTGACTAAAAGGCTTTAAAAAGTTCTGACTTTACCATAAACAGTATGTAAATACATAAAGTCTGATGTCCTGAATCTGCAGTAAGAATTAAGAAAATTACTAAAAATTATTGTTTTTTAATATGTTTATTCATCTCTCACACTTTGATAATGTATTGATTTCAGGATTTTACTAATGATTATTTACTCAGAGGCACAGTAACACATTCGGGGCAAAAACACAGTTGTTGAATGTTGGTATCCAACATCTTTCCATCTTCTCACAACCATCGCAGCATTTTGCGTAGCTTATGACAAATTTTATGCTTCACAAACCAATGAAAAGACGTTATGTTTAATGTAAAATAAATTCATTATGATCGTTTTTCCAACAACAATTTTATACCGCAAGACAAAAGTTAACAAACATACAGTATCAACCAAAAACATACCCATACACCCATACATATAACATCCCCAACCCCCCCCCCTTCCTCCCTGGATTCGTAATATTGGTTGGAGCGACTTGGCGGATTTTTTTCTGAATGTAATCGCCATAAGCTTAATTTTTATTCAAATGAAACTGTATTGTTCGAAGTAATGATTAAAAGATTTTGGTCATCGCTTAACATCGAGGTCTTAAGCACTGGTTAGGGGTGACATAAGGTGCGTGTGGAGCAGCAACGGAATGAAGGAGCTAGGGAAACGGGAAATTCTCAAGAAAACCCGCCGACCAACGGGATCTTTCGGCTTGCCAGGCAATATTGCAACAATATGCAAAAATCCTGGGACTGAACCCCCCGGGAATCGAACCCGGATCGCCTTCCATCGCGGTCCCTTGTTTGAAGTAGTGTGATACATAACAACCAGATTATTTCTCAAACAATAAAATAAAGGCTTTTGCGATTAAGAGACGTTAATTTACAGCACAGTAAAACCACTCACTTTCGATGTTGATGGTATCTGTGACACGTTTGATAGGCGATGGAGGGCAAGAGTGCTCGCTACCAGATAATGATGAATCCTCGTCACTTATGTCTTCTTCATGTTCACCATCTACAGTGTCGTGTAATGAAACGTTGTCCTCCGCCATCTGCAACACACATGCAAAGGGAGGTCCGCTTGTTGTATTAAAGTATAACATGTTTTTTTCACGCTTGAAGTTGAGCATGAACCCAGTAGTACCTGACTCGGTGTAATTTGTTTGATCACCGTAATATTAGCCTACAACATATTACAACAAATATCTGTTGAAATATTATTCATCATTTTAAATCGTGCACTCTTTCAACAGGGAACGTTAAATAAATTCCACAGATTAAAATTAAAGTTTATGCTCCTGGGACGTAAATACCATGCAATATGTCTCCCGCCGTGGCAGCTTACGTTCAAATCAACATGGCTATTTGCGCAAAATGTCTGTGTGATAAAGCGATTGAAATTTAATCTTGAGGCGTTGTCTGGCAATGCGATAAATAATTAGTTCGATCAAAATTATTACGAACTTTACTATCAAACCACCGTTTAAATGACCATAATCACAAAAATAATCCGAGGATTGAAGCCGAGAGAAGTGAGATCACTACCATCTGCAAGGTCGGGTGTGCTTCCCAAACACGTTATCGTTAGTTGCCAGTGCATATTGGAGATGCCAACGCTTACCAAAGGTAGGTACGAGTACAAAATCTGGAACTAAATAAATAGTGTATGGATAGGGACCCTTGTTTTTCTCGAAAAGAATTTTTCCCCAGTTTGATTCAGTGCCCTACATGTACATCTGCAATTCTGCTTCATGGTTATTGGCAGCGTGTCAATGTGAAGAGCAGTACCTCATTCGACTGAGCCAATTACAATAACGTTCCTGCAACACCACACATCTGTAATTTGCCGGTAGAATCGCAAAGCTCGTAAGAGCTAAAATATCCAATCTCTGACCACGAAGTGTAACTGCAGATATGCACATAACGCGCCGAAACAAAGTGTGGCAAAAATACTTCTCGCGAAAATGCAAGGGTCCCGTTGTATGGAGTGGGTACCTAGGTGCAGGGAATCAAACCACGAGAGCAAATGTCTGGCTGGAGCCCGTAGGCGCATCGATCGAACAATGAAGGAAGACATGAGATAAGTAATTACAATGAGGAAGCAACGGAATTTAAGGGCATGGAAGACTTAAGTATATAAAGAGGGCTCCTCACATATCCTACGTGGTAAAGATTGGTGGTCACTGCCACTAGGAACCAACTCCGGATGGATAGTCTTAATGGAGGAGAGCGTTCTACCCAACCGCAGTCTTACTATCCCTAGAATAGGCTTATTTCTCAAGCTTAGTATTATGGCAGCTGCAACTGTGTGTTATTTCTTTAATATAGGTTGCAGAAGGATAATACTCAACTTATTGTAACGAGAGAGCGCTCGACTGCGTGCTGACGACGCGGAGGATTTCCCCTCCTCCTACACGTCTCTTCACTACCCCTCTCCCTTAACGGGAACCACACCCCGAGCTTTCCCCCTCCTTCCCATCCCGCTAACGTCACGGGCTGTCTGGGAGGCGAGCAGCGGCCATCACTGTTAAACCATCCTTGAAAAGCACGCTCCTAGGCCATCTTCGGTCACCCTAACACCAGGAAACTTCGTTCTTGGTTAGCTAGCACCTTCGCCGAAATTTGTGGGAATGATCTGGGCGTCACTGCATCCGGTATAAACACAGCCCGCGCAGCCGATCGGATAGTTATTGCGGCGTTTAGCCTGGGCATGCTAAGTGACGAAGACGACCTCGAAGATTACTGTGGCGAAAAAAACAGCGGCTATTGCAAGGAGCGGCGCGGGATCTGCACATCAAGAGGTGACAGTGTGGCAAGTGAAGATGGCGTCGGAACAGCTTGGGCGTGTTTTGGGCGGTGCATTTGCGTATGTAGGATGTACGATCTGGTTAGTATATATATGTAAACTGCGTGAGATTTCTCTAAGAGATGTTTAAAATTTAGAATGACTTATGTATAGAGACACTGGTAAATCGCGGGAAAAGTAGATTGTTTGCTAGGCTCCAACATACTGTGTATAACACTGAAGGTTGTGCACCTATATTGGCTATGGTTTATATGAAGCGCTGTGTCCCTCTTCAACAGACCCACTTAGAACTGTACAGTTTTAACACAGAGCGTGTGTGATTTGCCAGAAAATTGTTCACACGTGTCACGATTGAGATACTACAGTTTATTGCAGACTATGTTAAATATTTTTGCGATTTTCCAGTGTCTCTACTTATGTAATCTAAGGACTGTTTTGTGTGAAAGACATAGAAATTAAATAACTTCTAGAAATTATAAATGTTGATCCACACAGTTGTAATTGTACGTAGATAACAGGTGGTTGCATTTTATTGAAATGTATTGTGATGAGGTTTGTAATAATATAGAAAATTAATATAATTATTTTATTTTGTAAGTTTTCTTTCCGATCGAGCCTGGTTGCGCCCATACACAGATCTGAATGGAGAATTTCATATTATTAGCGTCCCTAAGAATTAATGCCTCGCTTTTTTGCAATCTACCGATATTAAGGGACATGGAATGGCTACAGTGAGCACCAACATCTGTAATTTGCAAAAAAAATCGGGACCCTAGATTATTGTGAATAGATTTATACGTAGGGATCTGAAAAATTCGCGTTTCTTTACGTATGCACAAGCTAGAATTCCATCAACTGTAAATGCGTGTCAGTTACACAATTGGTCCTTGACTTATTTGACCCCTCGTGTAAATCGCTGAGCCAGTAATAAAAATTTAACTCAATGAAGGCCCAAATCACTGTGTCAACGAGCAGCTAATGAACTGCTGCTGTTCGCGTGAATGCACATTTATTATTGGTCAGTGATCCCGCGAATTTTTTCGGTCTCTATTTGTACATCAGCATGTTTCAGTTCTGTACGTGCATAGCTCCATCATGGTTTAGTGAATAGATTTTTTAACTCTCAGTGTCCCGGAATTATTTCCACCCACAAATCACACAAGTGTCGTGTTGCAGTAACCTCACACTGATCGGCACAGTCAAATGAGAGACAACTCGGTACAAAAACACGTAGTCAATAACCATAAATCTGATTTGCAGATTCTTACGTAAGGTAATGAAACTAGTTAGCTTCCAGATCAGTTTCTCGAAAATCCTGGGTACCTAACTATAAGTAAAGATCTTAACATATAAAAATTAAATGACTTTGCCTAGTGATTTTCGAAAAACAAACCATGCTGTTGTTTTCTTAAGATAATACGGAGAGGTTTAATTAATGCAGCGATAACGAACCACATGCTGCAGAAATGAAACTTTCAGTTACATAATCAACTTATGGTTATCTAACCATGCGACAGACAATTGTTGAAGATTTGCGTAGGTTTGATAACAACAGCCTAAAAATAAGTAAAGTGAAGTACGAACATTTGCAAGAACAAAAGAGTGAGTGAGTAAGAGATTTTTTGTCACCGTCCAACATTGAGGTATTTAGCGCTGGTTAGGGCTGACATGAGGTGAGGCGTGGAGCAGCGCCAGAAATGAAAGAGTGGATGAAACGGGGGACCCTCGAGAAAACCCGCCGACCAGTGACATCATCCGGCATTATTCCCACATGCGAAAATCCGGGACCCGACCCCGCTGGGAACAGAACCCGGATCGCCTTTATGGGAATCGAATGGTCTGGCCATTCCCATTCGGCCACCGCAGTCCCTCAATAACTAAAGATAAATCTCACCCTCAGATTACCATAGTTTTATGATGCCTTACCGCATGTCGCTTTAAACCTTCACTGCTTTGTGTACCACCGGTGGGTCACAGTATAATTTTTCTATGTTTTTTTAGTTAAAAACTAAATATCAAAAAATTTTTTCAACACTGCGCGTGACCCACTGGTGGTGCACGCAGCACCGTGCGCAAATATATAGTGCACCACCGGTGGTGCACCCAGCATATTGTTAAGGCATATGAAATGAAGGTCAGCAGTGAAGGTGTTAAGTTAGCTATGCTATTTTCTAATACCTGAAGTACTTTTCACTATACATTTTTAGTGTTGCAAAAATAATTAAATGTTGTGTGGGTGTGGAGACTTAAAAGAATACTAAGCAAGAATTGTATTCTATGCTAACATTCTCTTTACTCCTTATTACGCAGAAGTAGAAACATATTTCTAGCATTTTTATGTTGTGTAAAAATTCACATTTGTGTTCTGCCTTTAAATAAGTTGATGTGAGACCGACAATATGTTACTACCAAATGCTTCCATCCAAGTGTATCAAAGAAATATTTCTAAAGAGCTAACTAAGTAATACAATAAGATTTCAAGCACTTTAAGACGTTTCATAGTAAATTTATAACTTTGCTGCAGGTTAAATTAATGTTTTTTTTATATCCTGTAACTTTGTTGTATTTTCGTGTGTTTTGTACATTGCATTGTTATCATGCAGTACTGTTTGGCAATGGTTTTCGTTTGTTTTGGTTATTTTCTGCACCGTCTGTTTTAAAATCATAGTGAAATACAAAATTACCAATATTTTGTCCCAAATGCAGCATTTTAATTTCATCCATTTCATGCATGGTCATATTAATGCTGCGTAACTCCACGTAAATAACAGAAACCCATTTAACTCCATTTGTAAATCATCTAACTACAAAAAATTTTCAACAATATCTCGTAACTGCAGTATACTGTAAATAAACAACTTGGTTAATATTTTCGTTCTAAAACAATATTTTCTTGATGCTACATGAAGGTAATATTTCATATTTCGTGGAATAAAGAAATGTCTATTTCTCCTGAAAAATTACATAAAAACTTGATAAAATACTGACATCATGAGCAATTACAGTATATTTCTAAATTTAATTGTAATTATCAAGCCATGACTAACGCTCGTATTCAAATATTCTGGTACTAACGTAACGAAAATTTGGTACTATATGCAGAAAAAAAAGCTGTCAACAAAATAAGTGATTAAACTTACTGTAAAGTCCTTCTGGATTATTTTGTACTTCGTTTTGGAAAAATGACATTTTATAAATCACTAAACAATCTGTCGATAATTCATGACACATGTTAGTTTTTATTTTTTTAATTAATTAATTTTTTTTTGTAAAGAATGGTATGCGAGATATTTATTTCTGCCTTATAAACATCACCGCAGTTTGTTTAGTTATTATGAAGACATATATCCACGTTTCGAAAACTATGCAAGACATTTTCACTGTTCACGTCCAGCGTCACATAACTTAATCCGCAAGCGACGTATACATAAACCGACGCGGGGACGGAACGAAATAGATCAAGGAATTTTGGTTCGGACGAACTGGAACGGAAAATGGATACACGGAAAAACCTCTCGCAGTAGCCACAACATTGACGTGTTAATGTCCAAAAATACTTTGAAAAAATAACATAAAACATATCTGAACGTGATATTTCTGAATTTTTACTGTGGTAATTATTACTGAACTGAACTTTTGGTATTTCAGAGTATCGTACAACCCTAAATATCGACAAGTGCGTCAGTCGTTAAATAACTCGTGAATCAACTGTACGGACGTGTCGTCCGCTAACCATAATTATAGTAATAAACATATAGCGTCGTAGATTGTGTTTACAGCATCTGTTAACATTATATATTTGTTAATAAAACTCTCTCGGTAGGCGATGGAGTAGTAAATTTATATGTACACGACAGACAACAAAGATCTATTTCTTATGCAAGATCACAGCGCACGGCGGTCGGCAGCCAATGAACATGTTGGTTTATAATTTGCTTTGTTTATCCTAAAACTCTACTTAGAGTGAACGGAGAGTAGCGCCACGCTTCTTCCCCTCACGGGAGGACTAGTTGTCGTGGTCCAGTAGCAGAAGTCGCTGGTCATTGCAATGAGCCCTTACTGTAAACGTACCTACCTAGAAGAAAAATAACGGACAGTGTGTAGCAAATGTGGGAGCGCTCACCATGTCGTGTGATACTTTGTTTTGTCACTGGGAAGCGGTACGGTTCCTATGCAAAGCGTGGCTGTCTTAGTCCCAACTACAAGCCCTTACACTGAGTACTAAAAATTTGTATACAACTTGCATATTCTAAATTTCCAACTACCTGTTACGTAAGAAAAAAAATATTACTACGAAACAATTTTTGTATTACTTCTTTATTTTCATGAATTTGCAAAGCAAATTTTCTATGGTTGCGATATTTTAACAAAAATTTAATCTTTAGAAAACTGAAACAAAATTAAGACAATTTTAAGTCCTTTTTATAATGTAAGAACTATTTGAAGGTGTTCACCAAAATACGTTGTGGGAAGCCGCAACAACAGTTATACACTTCATGATTTCCCACATTGGATCTTCAAAAATAATTTTAAAAAATAAAATATTATTTGAGTTTCTCGCAGAATGTTGTTGTGTGTTGTAATTTACCTCTAAGGGTGCAGCATTCGCAACGTTCTGCCACAGTTCGACCATGAGACGGTAGGCGAGCTTTCTGGATCTCAGGAAACTGAACACATACTTGCCACCTTGCGTCGTCAAGCCAACTGCATTCGGTATGATCTTCGCAGTCTTCTCGCGGCTGATGTCCTGCACCATCGTTATAGGGATAAGGATCTGCAACATTCATATTCGCCTCGCAAAACAATGGCAAGACAATGAAGATATTTGTAATGTTTATGCAACATACATATAAGATTTCTTGATTTGTAGCACCAAGCACTTTTATTTAGGTAAGAAATAACCACAAATATATTAACTAAAATACATTTTTTCCATCTTCGTAAATTTTCTGTTATAAATTATTCGTTTGGCGCTGTGTTTTAGCAAACCTACAAATACTTACCAATACTGAGTTAAGACCTTCTTCCGTTAATTTTACAAAGTAATGTTACTGTAAAAATCTCTGAGAAATATCAATAGGCCCACTATGATTTTTATACCATTTTTCCACTTGAACATTCGTATTCATTCTTGCAGTATTTACAGTTTATGCTTATTTCCATACAAAACTTTAAAACAGAAGGAGCATAAGCAATTATACATTATTACAAGTTTCCGCTCCAATTTTAAAAAAGGTTGCATAGTAACACACTGCTTAAAAATAACTAGGTATACATGTAGATGTTAAAAAATACCTTGGTTACGTATCCAAATACGTTGGAACGAAAAGCAAAGTAGTTCTGGGTAATATAAAGATGGCCTTGGTGTATTCTTTCACCTCCATATGAGCATGAGAAACCTGCGAAAATCGAGAAAAATTCAGCAAGTTTTAGACAGTTGCATTTTGTATAATTTAGTCGTATTTAAACATGAGAAATTACTTGTTACAACAGAGCATTCATTTGTTATTTCGCCCTTCGTTGCCATACGTAACCTGCTCTTTTTGTGTTTACGAAGTTTTTTTTATTTAATCCCTGCATTCGGGAGGACCCGGGTTCGATCCCCGGTTCCGACCATCCGGAATTCGATTTTCCCGGGTTTTCCGAAATCACTCCAGACGAATACTGGGATGCTTCCTTAAACTCTTCCTGACAGACTCCTTCCCCTTTCCCTCGTGTTCCTCTATCAAGGCCATGTACTGTTCGAGGGCACGTAAACACCAAACAAATATTACTGGGAAACAAACACTGATACGTAGTAACTAAAAAAAAAAAAAATAAAAAAATAAAAAAAAATAACTACTTAAATCTAAAAAAAAATTAACTACTTAAATCTATATATATATATATATATATATATATATATATATATATATATATATATCACTCAGAACCCATGTAAGTGAGACTATTTACAAGAATGTGTGAGATGGTACTATAAGTATCGTACACGTACCGTACTTTGACCTAGCGGGGTAACTTTGACAACTCAAAATGTTGGTTTTCATGTTATTTATTGGCGAAAGTTTCAAGCATTAGTTATAAGGATAAAAGGAATTATTTAAAATACTCGACTCAGATTATCTGTTTATTTACCAGAAAACCCAAAAACTAATAATGTTAAAGTGTCAAAGTAACCCCGAATATGGTCAAAGTAATCCCGGTTTACGGTATTGATTTACGTATTCTGAAAAATGTTTCACGGTTTATTTTTCAGGTAAGCTTCCCCCCTCTCCCCGGGCCGGAGTAATAGTTGTCATAGACTCACAATACAGCAGCGGCTCCTGTGCAGCGACTTGCTTGAAGTGGCGTTGGAACTTGTTGACGTGGCGCTTCCTAGGTCTGTGTCCCTCTTGTTCAGAGCCGAGGTCCTCATGGGATGAGATACTGACCTCGTCTTGCTTGTCTGCCCACCAAGTAGGCTTGGACGGCTTCACCTGATTTATGTGTGCCAGTGTCGATACGTTGTCCTTCATCTTACTCACCGTACGCCTGAAACATCGCGTTTAAAAAAAACTGTTACGTCATGCTCACGTTTCACTGTAAAAACTTACTTAACAGTACGGGAAGAGTTTCCTTATCATTCTACGATTTGTAAAAAATAACTGTTGAGAATTGTTACTGTTCAAGTCTGGTTTATGACATCAGTAAACATTTGCTGTTTCCAGAAATAGTTTTCAAACGCTATCGTAGATGTATGGGAAACCATTTTACCTCACCTACTTTAACACTCCTACATATTGCTGTGGCAAGTTATGAGAAATATAATTTTTTACAGTGTTCTTTACAGTTCCGTGAGCTGTCACTACTCGACAATGTAAAAAAAAAAAAGCAGTTTGTACTTTCACGATTTCTTAAAATGTTTTTAAAGAAAATTAGTAACGTTACAGTTAATAACGTTAAATGAAACAAGAAATTGCTCGTAATTATAACGATACAACAATAATACCAACTAATTTATTGTGGATGCTGAACAGTTTTTGTAATTTTATGAAAAAAAACCTATTAGAGGCTATTCCTTAAAAACACGTCTTGTTCGTAGTAGGAGTAGTGTATTTAATTTGTAATGGCACTGAAACAAATTTTTCTACGTTAATCATTATGTTTGTAAAATTTTATTAATTTTTTTACGAACATTTAAACTCATTTTTCTACACATTTAAAATTTTAAATCTGGTTGCACTCCTCTTGTTTTACTTTATTAACAATTAGAGTACAAACACCGTCCTTTTAAAGTACAAAACTATTACTATGATAATCGTGCATTTGTTTCATACCAACCTTAGAAAATTGCACGAGTGCGGTATTAATCAAGCTACCCTCACAAGTAAATATTAAAAAATTACCCGCTGGATGGACGTATTTGGTATTCGAAGCCCAGAAGTACGGGAGATGTAAGAATGACACATCACAAGCTGTTCACTTCACTCTGACCTCTACGAGCAAGTCACTTAACTGACTTGTAGTATTCTCGCCGATACCTCTCCTTCATGAGACATTCAGTGATGTATGCATAACTTTTACCGTAATATTAACGACATGTGTGTGTTGTACAAACAAGCATTTATCATTTCATTTTAAAAATCCTGCACCAAGAGTTTCGTTAGCTAAAAACGACCACAAAACCACCAATTTTTCGTCATTTTCAGCCACAAGAAAGCAGTCTTTCAAGATTATTGGAGGTCCTGGAATGAGTGTACTCACATCGTGTAAATATATTTGCACGCTATTCCTAAACAAACATCGCTCACTCATCTTGAGCTTCAAATGGGCTAAACTTTTATCTCTCGAAGATCTGCACTCAACCCGGTGACATGAGCAGGAGACCGCATTAACATAACACACTTCGAAAATCACATGTAGCCCAGTGCTTAATCTGATCGTGACAACCCTAAAAATGTTATGCGACGAAATATTTGTAGTTACTTATTTTATAATGAACCTGAAATTACTACAGAGGTGTGTGTAACAAGAAGAAAATTATTTTTGTATAAAAAATATACATTGTACATTGAACATCATGCAAGGAGTTTTCTTTTCATACGCCCTTAGTGACGAATGTTGCCGAGTTGCAGAACACACAATAATAAACTACAAAATAAAAAAGCCAGTAATAGTTTTTGTCAATACACATAGACTATTGTTGAAAACAATTGTTATTGATTTTAGTTTCTTGTGGAGTTTTCTGTAGCTCGAAAACGTTTGCCCACAACATTGTGGTGTGTGTATGTATATATATATATATATATATATATATATAGGCTATATATATTTATTTATTTATTTATTTATTTATTTATTTATTTGAAAGCTCTATATTGAGTCATTACTAGCTACTGCGCACAACTTCGTTCACGTGGTTTATATTATTAACCCTTTGAGTTGTGCATAAGTTTAGTATGAGCACCAAAAATTATATTTAATAATTTGTAGAAATATGTGTGTATATTTTCAATAAACTTGCTAAAACTAAAATTTTCAAATTTTTATTTATTTATAATTTTTTTATTTCCAGTTCTTCAAAATTCATATAGGCCTACGTAATAATATTGATACTGATTAAATTAAAAGTGTTATATTACGAAATTCCTGAAACAAAAAAAAAATAAATAAAATTCTAAATGGTGCAAAATTATGTTTAGGGTCATGAACAACCACTTTTAAAAACTTCAATAAAACTTTCTTACATAATTTTTTTTGTTCTCCTTTATCCTTCCTTTCACCTCCTACATATATATCAAATAAGTCAGAAATCGTCTCGGGCGCACGTACAAGACACCAAATTTTCAACACAATCAGTTTAATGGCACAGGAACACGTACGTTACAAACCAACAGACAAATATGAGGTTTTTGTATATAATAGACTAACGTGGAGATGATTGCAATTAGTAATATTTGTGACGCCACTTTAAGGATTTATACAGTGTAGCGAGTACTTTAGAAGATCGTCATGGGAATAAATAATAATAATAATAATAACAATAATAATAACAGGCCTACTTTAAATTTTACTATGGCCTAGTTTTTTTTTAATGATTGTTACATGCAGTGTGTTTATATTGACAAGAAGCAGGAAAAAGTAATAAAAAGAAACCATTCATGTGTAAAAATGGTCTTACTTAACCGTAAATATTGTACAGCACGAGCAACTGTCGATTAATTCAAATATACCACGCTGATACACGCTCTTCACGACTCATTGTGATGAGGAGACTCGCCTGTTAAGCTTGTTGATGATGGTTCCAAGCTCAGAGCCATAAGTGTGGGGTCTGAGTTACTGTAAGCTCTCACTAGTCACGTGGTTTTCACACTGTTCTTCGTAGGCAGGTGTCGACACAAGGTCTTTGAGCTCACTGCTAGAAGACCTACACACAGGAAAACAGTGTTACACCATAATGATATGAGAAACAAGAATAACCTCTATTATTCGCAGGGTCACGCAGATCTGTTGACCATGTATAAAAAAAGAGGCAAAGTATTCTGCTGTAAAACTTTTTAACGTGTTGCCATTAGAAATAAAACTGTTGTGTGAGGGCAATGTTAATGATTTGGAGATAGAAAGTATTTAAAACTAATTTTAATTAAAAATGTGTTTTACTCTGTGACTGAAATTTAACATCTATGAATTGGTTATTTACAGCCATATATATGAATTATGTAGTGCTTTTAATTATTTTTAAATTCTAATAATTTTTTAATAAGTGATTTTAATTTATGTTTGTGTGGAATGCACTTGTTTCAACGTGACCTGTCTTTCATATCCTGGTTTTTCTTTTTAATTCGATCAATGGATCTACGGAAACTATATAATAAATAAAGAGAGAATTTTCTCTACTGTCACAATGATATAAAGACGGGAAATGTTGAAGTCTAAGAAAAAAAATCCTCTGGACGCATCTTTAAATGTCAGAAACGATCTAAACTATATCTACTAGCCAACTTTTATATTACTTCCTGCGTGCGATTTTGAGGTAAATCGTGAACATAACCGGAGGGGGGGGGATATCATTCAATTCTTCTACTAAAATAATCAGTTGTAAAGATCCCACAGTTGGTACTTCAATTATTTTATGAACTCTGATTTATTTCACACCTATATGCGTAAAGAACATATGCTCTGTCTCCAAATATGCTAGTCGGAAACTTAAAAATACTCATGGAGACTGCAGCAAGCTTCGTTAAGACCTTTCACCTATATTTCGGTAATGAAATACTTTCTTAAAACGTCATAGCTACCATGTTACAGTGGGAACACTGCTCACCTGTTCGGTGCCTTTTGTAGCAAAATAGAAATACATGAACTAGGCGTGTCTTTAGTGTCGCATTTTCACTCCCTTCTTATGTACCTTGAACACACAAAAGAGTAGTTCCATGTAAGGAGATATTGTCAAGTCGTCAGTGTTTTACACTTGATGCCAGAGAGTAGTGTATAGTGGACAAACTAATTACGGACGCAAACTTTTGACATTTGTATTCCAAGAAGTGCCACAATAAGATTATAGGATTCTTGCTTTTTTATTTTCTTCGGAATCCGCAGGTAATTACAGCAGCTGCGTATCCATAAAGGGGTCTTTCTTGGAATAAAATGTCAGGAAATAACATTTATAACTGAGACAGACATTTTTCTACGTGCTCGCAGGCTGAGAGTGCAAACTTTCAATTGGATAGTGTGCGTAGACAAAAAAATTGATGGCTCGAGTGACAGTCATGTGCCGAAATGTTTATTGCAATAGACCGTGTAGGTCCTGTGTTCCACACTAATGCTATAAATATATCGAAAATTGATAGATAACATACTTCTGTGCATGACGTCTGACAAAATCGTCGAGTTTTAATTGAACATGCAACAAAGAACAAACCCTCAGTATTAACAAAAGGAAATGCATTGTAGATAGCCAACATAGTAATTGTTTATTTTAACTTAAAAATACTGATACAATTTCATTAACTTGACGTTAGATATTAAGTATGTGCCACAGATATCTATCAAGTCACTTAACATTCTTAAATTCTTTCACATTTTTTATGGTATGTGGGTTGGTTTTTTGTTTCACAACACTGTCCAATTATAATTCGTTTAGTTTCAAATGTTTCTTGAAACCAAGATTATTGTTTAACCGCGGCTCATGTGAATCGCAAACGTGTAAGTACACAATATCCAAAAATTAAGATCAAAATTTACGCATGTAGCACAAAAATTTAAGTGCTTTTCGTGAAAGAGTGGTACTAGGAACGATTTATAAAATGCAAGCTGTGTTCGTAGTTTAGTGATACATATTTTTTATTTGATTATATTATATTTATTACTTTTACATTTACATTTGTGGCAAAAAAATCCGTATGCTGAATTAGCATGCACACTTAAAATATCAAGAAAGGCACATTTAAAATGTCCGGTTTCTCACAATAAGCACGGAATTTACACAGGTAGGCTAACTCAGTCGAAGTACCGTCAGTTCAAGTTTAAATAAGATAGTTTGTGGCTTTCCGTGTGCTGCATAATGAGGACTTCATGAACTGGGTCTGTTGATTTACGATGCTCCAGAAAGGATGCCACGTGTAAGAAGACCTATTGTAACGAAGGCCCTAAATATTATCCTTTTCATTTTTAAAACTTGGCCGATGCGTTTTAGTGGGATATTCTAGTTTTCATTGGTCAGCACAATTATTTACTTCGTCATCAAAGATCCCACTTTATGAAGGTCGCTTATGCGCGACACGGAAGCTGCTCCAACTATGGTGGTTTAAACACAGTTATTTTATTCACGCACAAGATCACCTTCACATAGGGCCTACATAACATATATTTTTTTCCATTATATTCACCCATGTTACTATTCTCATTTTTGTAGCCCTTATATAACATTCTATTTTATTCCGGTACAGTCATCAATATGTGCATTTGTGAACTTCCTGTTCCCTTACAGCATTAAGTTTTAACTAATTCTGTGATTTCTACAGTTATTTGTAACTTTAAGGAACTATTTGTTATTGAAAAATATAATACACCCCTCTGGCATAGGGCAGAGTATAGGTAGCAATTTTTATCAGTTATAAAATGTAGTCCAGAAAAGTAATATACAGTTGATTTTGTGTCTAATAACATTTATCCTTATTTTTTTTTTTTTTAAATGGCATAAACTACGTAACAAAAACCAATATTGTACTGTACTTACATACTGAATATCGCCGCTAGAAAAGAGCTTCTAATAGGTTGAGTCAACTGAACTAACGTTTCCTTAACATAGTGTCACGAGTGTATCGCCACTACACGAGACCGTATCTACGGCAGGATTATAAACGGACCTCTTATCTTGCTCGCACCTGAGTCGATAAGAAGCTACAATCGATAACCGCGATGGCTAGGTGGCATAAGTTGTATGTACACGCAGCATTCGCGTTGTAACTTGAAGTTACGTAAGACTTTCTTTGCGAATCTAATCGCCCACGCATTTTTGTAGTCCGTGAATCATACACAGATAAAACTGTTTTGTGGTGGCTACAAAATGTTTTGTCTGTATGACATCACCAAATAAATTTGTAGTGGTTGCAAAATTTTTTTATAGTCACTGCAAAACTGTATTGCGGACAGCAAAAATAGTTTGTGGCCAGTACAAAAAATTGGTAAGGTCCATTATAACAAAATATTTTGAGGTAACTAATAAGTATTTTTTTCACTGTATCTCTAAAAGTACCACCCTAAAATCATTTGATTTATTTAACTACGAATAGCATTTTCTTGTTTCTAATTATATTTGTCCCTGTGTTACGTTTTATGAAAAAATATTTTTTAAACTGCTTTTTACATTATAAGAACTTCATTTATTTATTTCAGTGCAGGAAACCGTGTTCACAGTAAAAAGCGTTTATTTTTAACAGCTGCGACAGTAAAAATTTATCTGACGGTATAGCTTGCATAAGGGAAGTATTCTCCACAACAAATATATTATTTAGAAACATTGATTAGGTTTTTACAATTTTCCTTGGGGCCATTATTTGACAGAAATGTTATGTAATTATATTTTCAGAAAATTGACTAATTTTCTAAACACAACTCGTCCTCAAAATAATATAACTTTACTATAAAGATTACTTCTAAATTATTTTATTTTTATGCTATATTTTTACCATGTAAATACGCTACCAGCAGCTTTGCTCGCGTGTATTACTAGCAGATAATATTTACTTTAATTGTTAAACATCTTTGTATACCAGATACGTAGTTCAGTCATCAAGTGTTAGGATGACAAATCTGCTATTTGAGCTAACTCTACAACAGGATACGTAGTTAGAGCTGTCCACGCGAAAAGCAATCTTAAGTTTGTCCCTGTCACTAACAGCGACTTTGCCTGGGCCTTATTTACAGTCACGTCAATCTTGACGTTGTGAGGTAATTACTGATTCTTTATTGTGAGAGGATAATCGAATGAAATACATTGTTTACGTGGTATTACGACTGATTCCTCCAAAGCTGCAAACAACTGCGCAACATAACGTCGAAATTTTTCATGAAAATTAATATAAAAAATAAAATAATTATTTCCTGAGGTTATAGAGGGTGAATAATAACACGCCTTAGTAGAACTGTAAAATGAAACTCCTGTATAATTTATTTCTCGCTGGTCGTACTTGCTTTTCGGAACGTCTGATCTGAAAGTTTACAAACTAATATCTCTTCTCAAAAATTAAGTTAGCTTATAAAGTAAAAAAACTTGCCATACTTTTTTAGGTACTTACATAAGAATCATTCTGACGTGAACAACGCCTCAATATCTCTATTGGTTATGGTAAGTACCATCAGCTGACAGAAGACAAATTTTATGCCTTTTCTTTCACCCCTTTAGGTGTTGAAATTAGGAAAATTTAATTACACATCTTAGATATTTGTACAAATATCCAAGTGAAGTGAAAATCACGACGATAGCCTTTTCAGTCGAAGCAAAATTGATCATTTATTAAGAATCACATATCACTCCTTTACGGTACTGAGAGTTCGAATTTGGGAAAATCTTAAAATCATTTTACCGCCATTTACGCAATCATCATCCTGAAGTATAAATATACTGAATATCTCCATGGCTTCGATATATATTGAGGTTTTATCTAAAACACATTCCAAGTCTTTTCACCTCCTATGAGACAGAATTTCGAATTACCCGTGCATCATATTTTAGACTACTTAACGGGTGTCTCTTGGACGTGAAAAACACGAAAATAGCCCGTTTGGTTCAAGATGTATCGACGATTAATTAAAATCACATTTCATCACTTTATACCCCTTTTCACCATCTTAAGTGGCGAATTTCGAAAACTCGTGAAATTACTTTTCAGGTATTTCAGTAAGCATCAATCGTAACAAAAATCGCGCCGCTATATAAAATATATAGGATAGATATATATCGATTGCGAATCGAAAACACATAAAACCCTTTTTTTTACCTCTTTGGGGCCAAGTTCGGAGAATAGTTTTATATGTGTTTTAGATATTTACATAAGCATCAATCTAAAGCAAAGAGCACTTCGATATCTCGATTGGTTCGGTAGATATGGAGGAATAATTGAAAACACATTTAATGTATTTTCACCCCCTTAATTAAATAATTTCGAAACGTCTTGGAGTCCTGTCATAGATATTTGTATACGTAATCAAGTCGAGTAAAAATCGCTACGATTGTCAATTGTGTTTCAGTGATATAGACGATTCATAAAAAACACAATTTGCCCCTTTTTTACTACTTGGGGGTCGAATTTCAAAAAGTCCTAAAACTTAATTTTGGGTATTTACGTAAGCAACATTTCGAAGTGAATATCAACTCTCTATCCCAAAGGATTCGGTAAAATATCGATAGTTAATCGGAAACACTTTTAAGGCCTTTTCACCTCCTTAAATGTTGAATTTCGAAAAATCCTGCAATTGGCTAATATGCATTTTTATGTGTGTCCTACTAAAGTAAAAATCACCAAGGTAGGCCGTCGGGTTCGAGCTCTAGCAACATTTCTTCGGAAATATATTTTACCCCTTAACGCCCCCTTAGAGGTCGAATTTCTAAAAATGCTTTCTTAGTGCTCGCCTACAACCTGAGGGAAAATCACACAAAAATGTCATGAATCTAGGTCTAGTGATTTGGCCTGCAGTTTGATATGTCAGGCAGTCAGTCAGTCAGTCAGTCAGTGTTCTCTTTTCTGTTATATAAACATAAACAAATATTTTCTTTACGCTGAAGTTACAGTAACTAAGTATGTGATTCTTTCGTTCTTCGACTGATTTAAATGTACTATAAACAAATATTTTCTTTGCGATACAGCTACTGCAAGGTAGTTTGTTGTGATACTTCAGTTCTTCGACTGATGCGATACGTGACCATTCGTAGCTCTCAGTTCGACAAGTGTATTGCTGTAAGATGAAATATCCGTCCAGCCAAGAAAATTCCAAATTTATTAGAAGACATGATTCCCTAAAACACTGCGTTGATTCCATGTTGGTTTTTCTTTACCTAATCCAATAGCAAACTTAAATATGTAGTTTACAGAATATTTCTTTGCCTATGTATTTTTAATATAATTACCAATTATGTTTACACTGATTTTCTCATTGTAGTATTACGGGTTACCATAAGTTTTTTTATTAAGGCTATGTTCCAAATAGCACAATTATTCGCATGCACGCACTCTCACTGGAAAATGACGTCAGAGAGTTTGTTCCAAAATGCAGAGTGTGAGTACTGGTAGTAGCGAGTGTTTGTACATGCTCTGAGTATATTCCATCATGGGGTGCTGTTTGTTTGTTTACTACCCCTCATTTTGCGTTCAGTATATTCTCTGATACGGCAAATAATAATTATTACCATTTAAAATAAGACACTGGATGCATGTTACCAGCGTTTACAATGTTGACAGTAGAGTGCGAGTATGAGTGTGTAGGCATTCCAAAATCATTTCTACGAATTCTAGGAGCGAATGCGTGTGCTAATGTTGAGTATTTGGAACACAGCCTATATACATCTAATATACAAAATTCTCGTGTCACAGTGTTTGTTTCCATACTCCTCCGAAACGGTTTAACCGATTTCTATGAAATTTTGTATATACATTCGGTAGGTCTGCGAATAGGTTTTTATATATTTTTATACTCCTAAGTGATATTGTTTAGTTAATATTTTTAATTTAATATAATATATATATTTAATATATATATTTAATTTAATATATATTATATTTAATAATTTTATAACCCGGTCGATAACTGTGTAAGTGATAATTGATCAGTTATCCCCTCAAGCTGATACCAGTCTATCCCCACCAGTTGTCGCTGCTCTATTATTATTTATTAATTTCTTTATTATTAGACCTCTTCCACTTATATACCACATCCTTACACACTTACAATAAGTTATTTATGTGACGAAACAACGTTTGTCATGGCAGCTAGTGTATATATATATTTACATACACACATAACACGCACACAAAATACGTACACGTAAGCTGTGTTTCTGGACATCTTGTGTATATAGGTCTATGTATGTATGTAGGCCCTATAAACCGTTTATGTCGTCAAGATAATAAAAAATGCAGTATTTCCAGCGTAATTTTTAATTATAAACAAATGTTTTTTCCTCTTTGTCTTGTAATTATCAAAGCGACGAGTACATTCCACGACGTGCTTTACCAAATGTATCGTCGTGGTGATTTTGGCTGGTCGGTTGGTGTCCCCGACATTTTGAATTTGACATTTCTTAAAGCCACTTGTTTGTTCCTATTTACCCTGTTTTTGCGAGAAAAAAAATTCTAAAATGGGAGTGCATATCGTAAACCCGTCACACAGATGTGGCGGAAATAGGTTTTAGTAAGTAGTTTTTTTTTTTTTTTTTTTTTTCAAAATATATTATTGTTTGATTTTGTAATGTTATCGACCTAAATAAAATAACATGTAGTCGATATCTAATCAAAGTTATATATCTTTCTTCTTTTAAACTTTTAAGTTAAGTGTAAATACAATTGCCAGGAAATATTTTTGTTGTCATTTTACGATATGTGCTTCCTTATAGAATTTAAATATAATAATCGAAAAAACAACGTAAATTAGTACCTTTGGTCTTAAGGTAATTACATGTGTGAGTGAGGGACAACATCGATTGAGAGTTAAGGGTGTCTTTGACCGGAGAGCGTAGTAATTCAGTATCACCTCCACGCGAAAGCCAGTCAAATGGCGTGAAGTGCTCCGCCATTATTCTTTTTCCTGTACGATTTAAGAGCTCGTGTCACGTATTATTTTGTATGTTTCTTAACTCCTTCCTGATTAAAAATTTGGCAAGATTTAACTGAAAATATTTCAATAGGGCCGTAACTAATTACTTTACCTTTCATTATGCGCATTGTATTCGAATAACTACACCGTAACTATGAAATAATTAGGCAAATCTAAATTTTAAGATAAAAATTCTCTCTTCCCAAACAACAAACACTAAGTAACTACCAGTACCGGTTTCATCAAATAACACGCCCTTATAGTAAACTGTAATCTATATATATATATAAATGAAAGGTGACTGACTGACTGACTGACTGACATATCAAACTGCAGCCCAAACCACTGGACCTAGAATCGTGAAATTTTTTGTGGGGGTTCCCCTCAGGTCGTAGGCGAGCACTAAGAAGGGATTTTTAGAAATTCGACCTCTAAGGGGGTGAAAAGGGGTGAAATGTGTTTCCGAAGAAACGTCGATAGAGCTCGAACCCGACGGCCTGTCATCGTGATTTTTACTTTAATAGGACACTCGTAAAAATGCATATTAGCCAATTTAAGGATTTTTCGAAGTTCAACTTTTAAGGGGCTGAAAAGACGATAAATGTGTTTCCAATCAACTATTGATATCTATCGAACCCTTCGGGATAGAGAGTTGTTATTCACTTCAAAATATTGCTTACGTAAATACCCAAAAAGAAGTTTTAGGTTTTTTTGAAATTCGACTCCCAGACAGTAAAAAGGGGCAAAATGTGTTTTTAATGAATCGTCTTTATCTTTGAAACACAATTGGCTATCGTCGTGATTTTAAGTTTAATTGGTTATTTTTACAAATGTCTATGGCAGGACTCAAAATCGTTTCGAAATTCTTTATTTAAAGGGGTGAAAATACGTGAAATGTGTTTTCGATTATCCTTCCATATCTATCGAATCAATCGAGATATCGAAGTACTCTTTGCTTTAAATTGGTGCTTTTGTAAGTATCCTAAGTACCATTTAAAATATATTTTCCGAATTCGGCCCTAAACTGGTTAAAAATGGGGTAATATGAGTTTTCGACTCACATTCGATATATATCGATCCCATTGTTTTTTATATAGAGACGTGATTTTTGTTTAGGATTGATGCTTACTCAAATACCTAAAAAGTAATTTCAGAAATTTTCGAAATTCGCCACCTAAGGACGTTAAAAGGGGTAAAAAGTGGTGAAAAGCGTTTTCAATTAATCGTCTATATATCTTGAACCCAGCGGGCTAATGTTGTGTTTTTTACGTCCACGAGATACCAATAAAGTATTCTAAAACATAATTCAAGGGTTTTTCGAAATTTACTCTCTTAAGTGGTGAAAAGACCTTGAACTTGTTTTAGATAAATCCTCGATATCTATCGAACCCGTCGAGATATACAATTAATTTTTGCTTCAGGATGATGATTACAGAAATTACCGCAAAACTCTTTTCAGATTTTTCGAAATTCGATTTCTCAATACTGTGCAGGGGTGATATGTGTTTTTTTAGTGAATGATCGATCTTAATTCAACTGAACGGGCTAGCGATGATTTTTACACTTCAGTTGGATACTTATACAAATGTCTAAGATGTAAATTTAAAATATTTCGAAATTCGACACCCAAAAGGGTGAAAAAACACAAAATTTGTTTTCCATCAACCCACGATATCTATCTAACCAGTAGCGATATTGAGGTGGTGTTCGCGTCAGAGTGATGCTTACGTAAATATTTAAAAAAATATGTATGTAT
>PNEQ01013416.1:0-33027 GCA_003012365.1 Medauroidea extradentata
GATTTTACCCTCACTTGTCTTGGCAAATTATAGACGTACATACTCACAATAATCTTATTCTGATTGGTGCAGTCAAATGAGAAACGTGTCTGTACAAAGACATGCTGCCAGTAACCTTGGAACAGAACTGCCGATGTGCACGTGAGTCACTGAAACAAAGTGAGGCAAAAATCTTTTCGCGACAAAATCGTGGCCCTACATATAACTTCCAGTACACAACATGTATTGTATTTTTGAGGCAATGTTCCATTTTCTTAAATCCTAACGAACAAATGTCTAACTGTCAAATTTTCCTAATCAACTTACAGTTAAGGGTCAAAACAGTTTTTCCTGTTTTCCTGAAAGTTGGCCAAAGTGTTATCTTTTCCTTCTTCACCCTCACCCATTCAATTCGTTTTTAGCTAATGTTTATTTCAACTTATTATTCATTAAACAGCAATATTCTACGAAATACATCAAGGGCAAAAATATGCAAGTGTTCTACAGCTAACTACTTCTATAAACTAGGTGCATTGTAAGAAACGCTGCGGCCATCAAAGTGCGCTCAGTTATTTTTAGTAGAACGAACTTCATTGTTTAGAGGAATTTTTATCAAACCACGCAATGCAAAGACATCTGAAGGATACATTATACTTCACCAAATAACAATACAATTACTAGAGGAAAATCTGTAATACAAAATTGTTGGCAATCTGCGTTACATAATTCAGTAATTCAAAACAAAAAGTATGAAGGCACGATGAAAGAAAAATAATTCAGCGGAAGGTGTTCGTTAATCCAGCAATAATGAAACTTTTATAGCAGCGCTGGTCGTGTTATCCGTACGAGAATTGTTGTACGTGTTCTACAATACAGTTTCTGCCCAATAATTTGTAAACTCTTTCTTGGGACCAGCGACTGTTAAGTTCTGAAGTAAAGAAGTCGATTAACATATTATATTCCAGGCATCTCTTACTCTCCTATCTTTTTATAATTTTTCTTCCTCTTCCACTCTTTATCGCTCACTACACTCACACATACTAGTAGTACATGCTGTAAATATAATTTTCGGCAACTTTTCGATTGTCTTGTCGCTTTATTTGAATAATCTATATGGATGATCAGAAAATCTGGCTATCGGAACTAGCGAATCAGCTCTCGAATATGTACAGAAGTCTCGAAGTACAGTTTATCTGGAAATACACCCACGCCATTGCTAGAGATACTATATCTATCACACGAAAATTATATTGTTTTTTTAGGGTTCAATATTGCAAGTCCCTATCTGGTATACTTTTTTTGTCATTGGCGTGCCTCCATCTGACAGAGCAAGTGATAATTATGGTGCTTCACTATTGATCATAAGTAAATAAAGTGCGAAATCGCAAAAAAAAATGGCCATTGTATTTTTTAAATAACAGTGTATCTGCTCCCGACTTGGACGATTAGAGGATGGCGATGTAGTCGTTTTAGGACGAATCACAAATATTCAGTACCTATAGGCCCTACTGATACACCAAAGTTATAATTTGCCCAGTCAGATGAATACACAACAATAACGACTGAAAAACGTCGGAAATAGACATGTTATATAATTGGAAACCTAGCAACAGTTAACATTGCCTACGCTAAATCAGTGTGCCTAATCATAAGGGATTTGCCTGTGAACAGCTACATAACCATTCTTCAATCTCGCATGGCGCGGAGTGCTACACTGTTTTGGAAAAGATCACTGGCACGGAAGATTCTGGCAATTTGCCACTATCTCTATGTATACCTACCAGCGTGAAGATGCCCGAGCTAATGGCAAGGGCACGATTTATATAGTCCCAGGTGTGTCTCGTGGGAGCTGTGGGAGATCTCACAGTGCTGCGTCTACGACTCCCAGATAACATATCAGCTTGCGGCAAGCCTTCTGTTGACGTGATTTAGGCTTGCCATTACAAGCCCTATTAGGCAAGTTTGATTCAGCCTATTTATTACAGTTGTATCCTGCCTTGTACGAGGCAAGCTTGCTACAATCTTGCAGAAATCTTGCATCAAGCTTTCACATGACAAGCTTGAATAAAATGTGCAGACTTGTCATGGCAAGAAGCTTGAATCAAGCTGATTTTACTATCAGGGCTGCATGCATCAAAATGTTTTGTTTCTCGTGCCATTCCGGCTAAATACTAACCAGAAGCGCAGCAGGGGTGAAGTAATACATTTTGGGGATTACAGCCGGATGCCTATTTAGCCCGAAGAAATACAAACAAAATTCAATGTTTAAATAATAAAAAAACAGCTTAAATAACCCAATTTTTCACCAAAAACAGGATATTTCCAAGTTTGATGGGAGGGGGGATCTTGGCTTTAGAGAATTGATCGGCGTTTCTTGATCAAAATACCTGGTTGTAAACTTCCACCCTCTCCTCTTTATTTTAAACACAAATCTTAGTGACGATGCCACAAACGCCTATTAGATGTCATGAGTCCAAGTGACAAGGGGTAGTGCTCGGGATTTTCAATGTCGGAGTCAAAAATCTTTCAAAGCAATTCGGGGCCTGGTTACACTTCTTCGAATTCCGGTTATCGAAATAGTTGGACTGAACGGAAATTTTTGACTTCATGCCATCAGAACTATTGATAAATTTTAAGTTAATTACGTACCTATATGCCTATTGCCAACCACTATTCGCTTAAGTATGGTGCCTACCCCAGAATAAAGCATAGAGATTTTCATGTTACATTATATTAAGTGGGCCCAGTACTTGTCGAACCTACATATATGCTACCGGTGACGTACGTATTCATCTCGGTTCAGCCTAGCATTAATACTGAATCTTTAACGCCTTATTTTATTAATATTCGGAAAACTGAGAGAAAATAGATATCTACATTTTAAAGAAAAACACTCGAAAACACCGCTTATATATTTTTTCTCCCTACTTTAATTCCTATAGCAATATGCTGTTCACCTGAATGTAAAACAAAATAGTTTTTGGTCTGAAAGCTATCTACTGTAATGAAAGGTGACTAAGCCCTACTAAATATAATTAAATATGTAAATCCTAAATATTTAACACGCCGGGGTTGTAAATTAGGCAGCGCCGTTTAAGTGTAATTGAAATTTAGAGAACTAGCTGTCATTTTATAACAGTAATAATGACGAAGATGTAAGTAAAGAGTGACAGTAATACTTATCTTAATAATGACAGTTTTCAGACTTTTGACATAAAATTTCACGGAATTGACTTCTCTGTAAACTTTTTTTCGACCGCATTCACAGTTACAAGACGTGACGTTAATAGAGTTTAGACATAACTAGGGACCCCTGTTTTTCACGAAAATAATTTTTCCCCAATTTTAACACCTTACGTGAACATCTGCAGTTCTACTTCATGGTCAGTGATTATATATCTTAGCTGTCACGAGCCTTGGTATTCTACCGGCAAATCACAGACATGTGGTGTTGCAGGAATGTTATTGTGATTGGCCCAGCCATGTGAGATATGGCTCTTCACACACAATAATCATGTAGCAGAGATGCAGATGTACACGTAAGGCAATGAAACAAACTGAGGCTAAATTCTTTTCACGAAAAACAGGGGTCCCTAGACATAACCCAACAAAGCCGTGATACAAGGTGATTGTTGAGCAGCGACGGAATGCAAGCGGGAGTGCCCCGAGAAAACAGATGGACAATGGCAACATACGCCACGTTTCCCACATGCAAAAATCTAGAACGACCCCGCCGGGAATCGAACCCGGGTTGCCGTGGTGTAAGGTAATTTGTTTGACCACTACACAGCGTTAGCACTCACACTTATAGAAAAAATAACTTAAAAATTGAAGGTCGGACTTATACTATTGATAGAAGAATAAGTATTTCTTGGATTCATCTGGCAGCAGCCTTGACCTCTTAGTCCTCCACACGCATTGGGTATAAAAGGAGGGGGGGGGAGACCAGTGCTGATGGCCAATCACTCTGTGTGACCACACTGAACCACGCCGTATTGCATACGGCCTAGGAACCAGAAGTTTCCGCTAAAAAGTCTTGCTTCACTATGTTTCAATGCTTTACGTGCACATATGCAGTTCTGCTTCGTGGTCAATGATAGGATGTTTCAACTCGCACATGTCTTTAGGTTCTACCCGCAAATCACAGACGTATGACGTCGCAGTACATTTGTTCTGATTGGTGCTGTCAAATCAAAGACGTCTCTGCACAACAACTCGCTGCCAACAACCTTGAAGCAGAGCTGCAGGTGTGCACATAAGGCACTGAAACAAGTTGCTGCACAATTATTTTCGCGAAAATCAGGTGTTCTTGTTATTGGCCGTGTTTATTTGTGCAGAATCGTATTTCACTCGACTATACCAATCAGAACAAATTTAACAGCGACACCGTACGTCTGAGACAGACACTGGGAGTTAAAACACCAAATCTCAGGCCACGAAGCAAAGCTGCAGGTTCGCACATAAGTAGGGCTCGGTAGTTTTCGCGAAAAGAATTTTGCAGCACTTACCTTACGTGCGAACCTGCATCTCTGCTTTGTGGTCAGTGATTGGATGCCTTAACATACAACGTCTGGAGGTTAAACCCGCAACTCACAGACGTGTTGTGTGGCAGTTATCCGTGTACTGATTGGCACAGTCAAATTAATAATGACTCTGCACAAAAACACTCTGCCAATAATCATGAAGTTGAGCTGCAGGTGTGGACGTAAGACACTGAAACAAAGTGCTGCAAAAATATTTTTGCGAAAACTTCCTGTCCATATATATTTTTTTATTATTTTATAAAATAGGCTACGTGTGTTACTTTCTTCGGTACAGCACACAATCCTGTTTTCTCGCCAGAAATAACAGCCGCGTTCAATTTGATCATCTAACAAAAGAGCAGCGCGATTGTATAAAACTTATACAAGGTCCTTGATTGGGCACAGTTGATCATTCATTGACTTCAAACCGTACGAGTAGCACGTGGCTTCTCAATGAGGTGTTTCCTGATTTATTACTTATTTTTACAGTCATGCACTAATCGAAAAATTTTGACGGAACTCTTTCCTGAAAAATTATTTTGTACTACAACAAAATAATTTTGTGGTGAACACAATATTTTAGTAGGGTTATCAAATTTATTTTGTGGTAATGAAAAAATAAATTTTGCAGAGTAAATACAGAAAAAAATATTTTGCAGCCGCCACAAATAATTTTTTCTGTGTGCAAACATATAAATGAGGGGTTGTAGATGTTCTTTATGACGTATAACAAATTGTCGAAATACTCGTGCCTCTAAACTATAGATGTCTGATTCTCCATTCAAAAGAATGAATCACGTTCTAAAACAGGTGTGGAGGTAATCGGTTGACCCAGGTAGGCGCAAGGCTCCACCAACCAGTTACCGGCTACGACTGCCAGTAGGAGGCAGGGGCAACGGAACACTTGGTCTTCCGCGTCGACAATGTCAAGGAACTGGTAGTTAGCGGCCGCGGCTCGGGGTCGTGGTCAGATAACTGCTCGTGTTCCTGCCGGCGACTAATCTACACTCTGAGTATACCGGACCGCACATATGTGGCATCTGCTAACATTACTCCACCTAGTGATTACTTAGTCATGTCATTGCTAGATTTTTTACTCATTTGACTGTCATGTCCGCATCTTTTAAGGTCACGGCCTACTGCAGTTTCCTAGTTCATATTTTTATTTTTGTATTTGTACCAGATTTTTTTATTATTTTAGACGTAAATTTTGACTAAATTCTGCTCTTATAAACATTTATCTCTCATAGTTTTTGCGTAAAGTCTCGTAAACGTCAAAATTCGCATTTCACCTATTCATGTACGCCATTAAAACCAAATGACACACCAAACTGAAAAAAAGAACAGTGAATAACGATGTTGTAGACTACAAGGTATCCTATATAAAAGAAAAAAAATACTGAAAAATGTTTTCATATTTGAAATTAAAACTATATTTCACAGTAATTTTTTTCCAGTTTGGTGTGACAGTTGGTTTTAGCGGCGTACATAAAACCGTAAAGTGAAAATTTTGACGTTTACGAGTCATTACGTAAAAATTGTGAGAGAAAAAATCATAAGAACAAATTTTAGTTACAATTTACGTATAAAATAAGAAACAAATTTACGGTACAAATACAAAAATAAAAAAAAAAAGTGACGTTAAAAATTGCCGTATACCGTGCCCTTAAGCTCAGATATTGCTGTTATTCTACTGATTTAGCAGTTGGTAGAAGGTATTTAACCACTTAGGACAGTACTATTTTAACTAATGAAAAAATTAAAATGTATTCTTGCAGCAAAGTTTAGTTCCAAAGAATCCGTTTTACAAACTATTTCATTGCCGGTTTAGGGCCGAATTCGGAAAATATATTTTAATAGTACTTGGGATACTTACAAAAGCATCAATTTAAAGCCGAGAACACTTCGATATCTCGATTGGTTCTATAGATGTGGAGGGATAATCGAAAACACATTTCACGTATTTTCACCCCCTTAATTAAAGAATTCAGAAACGTCTTGGAGTCATGTCATAGACATTTGTATACGTAACCAATTAAAGTAAAAATCACGATGATTAGCCGTCGGGTTCGAGCTCTATCGACGTTTCTTCGGAAACACATTTCACCCCTTTTCACCTCCTTAGAGGTTGAATTTCGAAAAATCCCTTCTTAGTGCTCGCCTATGAGCTGAGGGGAACCCCAAAAAAAAATTTCATGATTCTAGGTCCAGTGGTTTGGGATGCAGTTTGATATGTCAGTCAGTCAGCTTTCATTTTTATATAGAGAGAGATTAAAACTGACGGCAACCAAAGAATATCTTCCTCTGTTAAGTGGCATGGTCTTACGCATTTCGCTACTGTTCTTCCCCCGAGTGATAGCAAATTGTGTTTGTTATGTTCAAAGTTCGATAGTTACTTGAAACAAACACAATTATTTCGTCCATAACCACTGCATGAAAACGTCTGACAACAGCTGATGATAAGATAAATCTGTATGATACCAAACGGTACCATTAACTTTAATATCGTTTCACAACAATCACTTGAAAATAAATAATTGTTATTTTAGTATGTATCTATCTGGTGTTCCAAAATTACGCTAATCAAGTTAAAAAAAATCTTACCATCTTCTGCTGTCAAACGTTTATCATGAAATGAGCACACATTCTGTACTGTAATTCCACTAAGACGAAAAACACTTATTGAGTAAAATATATATATTCACAGCTGCGTATCAGGCTCGATTAATCAAGATCTATTAAAATACTGTAATAGATAAAAATCAAACAGTTACACCACCAGTACTTTGTATCCTATAAACCTTAAAATTAATATGACATAATATTCCCTGGCGATTTATACATTGGGATCATAAGCCCTCCAATGTTACCCCAATGACTTTGTAATCTATCCCGACACCAAAATCCATTACGATGTCCATGCCATACACTTGAAGCAGGTACTTTTAATTCCCGAAATTAAAATTTGAATTATCTAATACTCATTAACGAGGAGAGACAACTGTTAACTCAAAATACTATTTTTAGGAATACAAAATTTTGAGTTTCGTCATTAAAATCTTGGCCACGTTAAGACACGAAGTAAGACTCTGTGATTGCTTGACGATAGTATGTATTGATGGATTGCTCATTGCAGTCTACAGTGTAGAAATATCTGAGGCATTATAAATTACTTTAGACGATTTCAAATATTGTAACAGAGCTAGCATGCAATTATTTGTGACGTGAGAAATTCTATTAGTACATATTTTATGCTTCAACAGAATATTTAAAAAGTATAATTTATATTTAATTTATTCAACAAGTCGGGATTTTTAATCACAATCTGAAACAATTACTACGATTTAAAACCAACAATTCGTTCATCACGGGTAACTTATAGTGGAATCGTAAACACTAATCACAAATATTCAGTATATAGATGCGCAAGAGCTTTCATTGGCCCAGGCAAATGAGGACTCGCCAATAAAAAATGAACATCAAATATGGACATATATATTGAAGCCTAGTAAACAAACAACTTATCCCGCTGTCACTGTGAAGTGACTAACCAACTTTGCACTCAGTAAATTTCACTCTGTTTCTCGCCTCTCACTCGTTCACTCACTCACTCACTCTCTCTCTCTCTTTCTCTCTCTCTCTCTCTCTCTCTCTCTCTCTCTCTCTCTCTCTAACCTTGGTTAGTACAGCAACAGATTTTTTTTTAGTACAACGTAAAATTTATGTAAGTTTGCTATAGCGCGACAAAATAAGATATTAGACATGCAAATTCCTCGTTGTATTTTTCTGACAAATTAGGTTCCATTGTCCTGTGAGTCTACGTGTCTAAGCACAATCGGTGGTATTATTGGCTGCTGATCTTCAATGCGTCGTCATTATGACTAATGAATAAGTAATATTTCCTTAGTTCAATGACCTGCATGTAAGACTGCACTGTCCCATACCTACTCAAGCCCCGCCTACTCGTTTATTGTCTGCTATTCCAGTGAGTAGTTGCTAATGGACAAACGGCTGGGGTTTGAATACGCACAGGAAAGAATTTTAATACGTGGGTAGTTGAACTAACGAAATTATTCTTTGTCTACCAAACGCTAGCTTCTCCGTGACCAGTCACGAATAAATATCGTAAATAAATATCGTTTGAGGAGGGCACCCCATGACAGGATATCACACAACTAGTGCATATTTCTAACTTGGCACCGTAGACATCTGCCTGCACCAAGTCACAGAATATTTAGGTATACAGAAGTGAAATCGCGGGTAGGACGGCCAACTCAGTCACACACGCCTGCATAATTGCTTCCCTGGCCAGCAACGTGGCGGAGACGGCCTACCACCAATCAACATAAGGCTGCCGCCTTGCTAGTCATCAGCCAGGCCAATAGGAAACCTGCAATAACATGCAGGAGCCAAACACACACGGGGCTGGTATCAACAACCTCGGACAGCCAATAAGCGGGAAAGTTCGCTCGTATCAAATTAGACGCCACGTCATTTCATGTCTGTATTACGTGCGAGGGAAACGGGAGTACCCCAAGAAAACCCACTGATCAACGATTTATCACAGCGAGAAAATTCAGAGTCTGACGCCGCCGCATTGTGGGATGTGAGTTCTCTAGCTACAACGCCAACTCCGGCCTCGAAGTCAAACAACTGCCAGTCAACTGTAAATTTCGTACCATCCTACGAGAGCTTGGAGTTTAGCCTGCTGACAGAAAATAACGCAATTTTTGCGGGCGCCTAGTAAGAATCGCTGTTATGTCGCTAGGATGAACGAAATAAACGGGAATTTCTGTACTATAAAAATAATTATAACAAAAATATCTTGAGGCTTTTTAGCTTCCATCAAAAAACTTTGCTTGAAAAGAAGAATATTAAAACAAAACATATGTTCAAAAAATTATATCTAACGTAACCTTGGATTACGGTAGGTAAGGTTATGTAATCTCACATAACGAAAAAAAAAAAAAAAACGTAAGACTTCTTATAACCACTATAGGAACATATTTCAATACAAAGTATACATCCAAAATCAATAGTTTGGCAGGTATATGATGAGTAGCTATTCTTCACATTTACCGCGACAGAAATTTTTTTCTCATAACTGTATGCTTTAAACAAAACATTTCCTTACGCAAAAAAAAAAAGTGCCTTTAGTATGCGCTGAAAGGGACCCATATTTTTCGCGAAAATAATTTTGCCTCAGTTTTTTTCAATGCCTTATGTGCACATCTGCAGTTCTGCTTCGTGGTCAGTGATTGGATATGTTAACTCTCACTAGCCTTGGTGTTCTACCAGCAAATAATAGACGTGTGGTGTTGCAGGAACATTATTGTAATTGGCTCAGTCAAGTGAGATATGGCTCTTCACATAGGCACGTTGCCAATAAACGTGAAGCAGAATTGCAGATGTGTACTGGGGAAAAATTCTTTTTTGCGAATAACAGGGGTCCCTACACATAACCACTTGATGGTAGACTCTATGCGCACTTCTTGAACAGTAGCGTGCAGATAATATAGGGGCTATGCAGTTCACTCGTCAAAGAGTGCGTGACGCAAACCGATTAGTAAGTGAACTCCTTGGGAATTGTTTATGTTTCCTGCTGCATTATTACCATCATAACTGCAGTGCTTTTGCAAAGAAGAGGATGTGTACTAGCAATTAAAATGCAACGAGTTGTGAATAATAATGTGTTATTTTCTTCAATGTGTTATGAGAATCTACGTGGTTTAACTCGTGGAACAAAAGCCACGGAGTTTGATGAAAATGCTGCTGTTGCGTAAACTTTTATTGCTAGTAGCCACGAGTATGTCGTTAAATGATTTTTACGCCACTTAGTTTTATTAATACCTTACATGTACACCTGCAGTTCTGTTTCGTGGCTACTAAAAGAGTGAGAGATTTTCGTCAGCACTAAACATCGAGGTCTTTAGCGCTAGTGAGGGGTGACATAAGTTGCGTAAGGAGCGACGCCAGAGTGAAGGAGCGAGGGAAACGGGAGATCCCAGAGTAAACCAGCCGACCAACGGCATCGTCCGGCACGATTCCCACATGCGAAAATCTGGGGACCGACCCCTTGGTGGGAGGGGAAAGGTTTCACCATTCTGCCACCGCGACCCCTTTCATGGTTTGTGACAATACTTAGAGACACTGTAAATTCGCGAAAATATTTTACATAATCTCCAATAAACTGTAGTATTTCAATCGTGACACGTGCGAACAGTTTTGTGGCAAACCACATACGTTCTGTGTTAAAACTGTACAGTTCTAATTGGATCTGTTGAAGAGGGACACGGTACTTCATATAAACGATAGCCAACGTAAGTGCCAAACCTTCAGTGTTATACATAGTATGTTGGAGTCTAGCAAACAATCAACTTTTCCCGCGATTTACCAGTGTCTCAATACTGTGTCTTTGCTCAGACCCGTCTCTGATTTTACTGCACCAATCAGGTTACTGTGACGTCATACATCTGTGATTTGCCAGTAGAACCCTAAGATAAGCGAGGGTTGATACATTCAATCCCTGACCACGCTGCAGAGATGCAGGTGTCCACATAAGCCATTGAAATAAAATAGTACAATTACTACCATCTGCAGATACGCGGAATAAAGCATGCGTTTATGTGTTGCATAAGGGGAGGACATCCGTTTTTACACAGCATTGGCCATTTAAATGTAACGGCCCGTTTTGGAATAGTAAAAGTGTAATACCACATTCCAACGTATTGTTATCGTCCAAAGTCACTTTCACACGATAAAATATTTATTTAATTCAATTTAGTGCGTTCAAGTAATTAAATTCTATAAACATTGAAAGGACTACTTCAAAAGTTATCACACGATTAGTGAACAAACTATTACAAAATAAATAATGTCTGTACCTGTTTTACAATTACTTACTTATTCTGCACGACACAAAAATATTTGGTTTAGCCAATACAGAAGTTCATATTATTTTCGTACATATTATCATTTATAATCAGTGATCGCATTTATTTTTAATGTGGTTAAATTCTCATACAGAACGTATTTGTTATTTGAATTAATACTGTCAGAAAACCCCCTTCTCCGTTCTAAAATATTTTCATTCAAGAATGTTTCAAACCTGTTCGAAACTAAAATCTTTGACGAAATTGAAGACATTCATTAAACTGTAAAACATAATGGCCGCAGTTATGACGTCAACGTGGCGTCGCATGATATTCAAGAATATCACTTAAATAAATTTGAAAGAAATTTGAAGTAAAATTTGATTGTGTGCATATGCGTAGCGTGATTCTGAATTGTGGGGGTCACCCATTACCTAGTATTTTTAGTAAAATCACAAATAAAAAGGGTAAATTTACAAGCACTTGCTGAAAATGTATAACTTCGATAATAATTCAATACAAACTTTGGCTAGAAATTTAATTAATCTTCTGTTAAAAAATAATACAAAAAGTAATTATTTTACAGGTATTAACATTATCATTTTTTAAAACTATTTTGAAGTTGGGGGGTCACGGCCCCTCTGTCCTCCTCCTCCTCCTCCTCCTCCCCCCCCCCCAGGCTACGCCTATGATCGCGTGAAAGGGCCTTTAGAAGGATGACGACTGTTTCCAGCGTTCGGTAAACTACCACGCAAGAACGTTATTACTAGATACATGCAAAATTCGCGTTACCTTCTGACAGCTGACTAGACTCCAAGTGACTATAGGCTCGTTCGACGTCTCCCGCTGGCCGATATTGTCGTGACTTGCCGCGGAGAACGCTTATACGGTAGACAGGCAATCTCTGTAAAGTCGTAACACACGTAAATGATAACACATAAAAGTTCGTAGCCAGTTGAACCGCAGTTTATGTTCTGTTATGTATAGGAAAGTGAAGTTTAGTCTGCTACCAAATGATAACGCGAATTTTTTCGTGTCTCTAGTTATTGCTGACAAGCTTACTTGCTCTGGCTTTACCACTCATTGGGCAGGTATTGATGTCCAAATATAAGAATACTAAGTCAACGTTTGGAGCATGCATGCCAGCTTTCCAATGCCTAAAACAGAAATTAGTAACTCTGGCAAAGTGTATTAGGGCACGGTAGCTGAAATAACTGATTCGAAGATGCGTATATAAAATAAAACTATTAAAATTACATTTTTTGGAAAAATATCTTGAAATTGTTAACAGCTATCGTAAGCTTATTTGAATGAACTCATTGACGGCTTTATTACTGAGTGATCGATGTCAGTACTGTACCTAACCAACACGCTAAAATGGTAGAACATTTTGTCATGACAGGTTTTAAATGCCATGCCATAGAAAAATATTGAAAAAGTTAATATTCTATAGAATTAAACGCCAATTTATTTAATATGTATTTCGTATATATTTCTGAGATGCTACAAAATCTTGTTGGTCCTATGTACAAAGACTAGCCAGTAATTTAATCTATTCAGAATATAACTAGGTAACTACGTCAGTATACGCTTCATGCAGTAAAAACACATTAAAACAAACCTAGTTGCATTTCGATGAAATCTAACTCACGACCTCTAACACAGACCTATAACTCACGTATGTCCCCATTCAGAAAAACAAACTATTCTGTTAGCAGCACAGCGGAGATGTCTTTTCCACGGTCTCAATACTTACACGGATCTGGGACAAGAAACATACGATATAGCCCCGCAAAATTAATGACTGTAAGATACGGTTTGAAAATTAAATATCGCTAATTCATCATCCTTCGCGCATTACAAAGTTCGCTAAAGAATAAGTTATTATACAAAAACAAAATAACGAGGATTTTGATGTTTGAAAGAGTTGTGCAATGGTAGTGCATGACTGTATGTATTTTTGTGCAAACTCTTTTGCGATGCAGACGTCTGTTGAAGAAAACACAAATATACAGAATCAGTTTTAGTCAAAAAATACAAAGGCAACATAAAATTCCATAAATGGAATAGTGACGAATCATAAAAAGGACAGAAAATAAGATAGAGAGAACGTGGCACCACCAAAGCAGACAACGCCGATTTGAGGCTTATTTGGCAAAAGGACGAACGGATAAAATATATGAAACACATACGGCACAACGTTAAGACTAAACAAAACGCAATAGTTTTCCAGACATGAGTAGAAAAACGACGTTTCGGGGACTGGAATATGTTCCCGTTTTCAGGCAACGGCGTCGAGAACACAAGTGCTACTGGTAAGGGGGCCGGTAAACCGTGAGTATTTTACTGCTCAGCCATTGATAGACGAGCTGTCTCCTGATTGGCTGCGCTGTTGTTGTGTTGTGCTGCAAAGATGTCTCTCTCTCTCTGTCTGATTTATATGACCCTGTTTAATTTATGGAATTTTATGTTGTGCAGCTTATGGACCCTGTTGTTTATTTACGTGTTCCCACTCTCTGTAGTTTTTCGTTGACAGACATCTGCATCGCAATGGAGTCTGTCCGAAAGACTACATCCAATAGGAAGTTGCCGAATTATACACTTGAGGTAAATGCACAAATTGTTCCTACGTAGTACACAACTGTCTTTGTCTACTGGTAGCTACACTGTCGCCGCGCATGTCTTATCAGGAGAATGTCTTCTAGGGCGTGGCAAGATAGGCGTTATTCACTTCACCTTTCACACGGGTTTGAGTACAAGGTTAAAGCGTGCGTCTGACAACGTTCCCAGCACGTTTACTCTACCAGTATTACTTCAAGAACAATTATTTGCAAACTACGAACTTCTGTGTTTTCAGAAGACAACGAGAATGCAATAAGACAAGAGACCAGCGTATC
The DNA here is from genome assembly GCA_003012365.1 of Medauroidea extradentata. Taxonomy (NCBI): domain Eukaryota; kingdom Metazoa; phylum Arthropoda; class Insecta; order Phasmatodea; family Phasmatidae; genus Medauroidea; species Medauroidea extradentata. The sequence continues at coordinate 14,272 of PNEQ01013416.1, forward strand.
TGGATTTTGAACCGTGTTACAGTTGGTTATAAATCCCCGATTTGTGACAACAAAAATACCGGGTTAAATAAATAAGAGATCATGTATTTGCAAGTTTTGCCAAGGGCGTAAGTTATTTAGAGTAACATTGTAGGTATACACCATTGCAATGGAGAGACGTCAGAAAATCAAGAAGACAAGCGAAAGGCAATAAAGAACATCAAACCAAATTTGACTGTATTTAACGATTTAACGCAAACGTAAGTATATCACTAAAATATAAAAAAATTTAACTACAGTAAATGTGATATCCCATACAGTTAACAGAAAATAGGTATTCGAAACGAAGCTAAAAACGAAGATAACTGGCAAAGCTGTGCTCCATCCGGTTCTGCGCGTAGAGGCAACGGAGCATTATGCAATTTCTTCACTTCTGAACTTTAAATGCGGTAACATTTCTATGTTGGTGGGTTCGTAAATAATTTTTAGGTAAAAATATGAAATCACGAATCTGACAATGACAGATCGTAAACTACAGATCACAGGTGATATGCAGTAATTTATCTCTGAGAGAAAAACTTAAGAGTTATCTTGGCCACTTGATTTCACCTCCAATATAAGAACGCATGATCACGACTATTTTATAAAGTTACTTGATATATAAGTATTGTATTCGGAGGGTACTCAGAGGCCAGGGTACTACACCTCGAAATGCAGACTTATTGCTGGTCGTCCGTAGACATTTACTTGCTCTGGATGGGGCCATTAAATCCGGTCCATATTTCAATAGGATTTAATAATTGTTTTAATGCCGTTAATGTCATGAACAAGTAAGTATGCCCAAATAAAACCCGAAAACACTAACAAATTGTTTTATTCTCACAGCAATATTTTATGTTTACAGAGCACAAAATAGTTTTTGTTCAAATGCGATATCTTGGAAGGTATTTGATCCCCACTCAAAAGTATAATTTAAGTTGTAAATCATTTCTTATCCTTGCCGGAAATATTCTTTTTGAGAAAGACGAGAACAAATTGTCTTGAATATTGATTAGCTTCCAATTTGCTATCCTTCCTCCGTTTAGGGCAACAATACCTGCATCACCTAAATTACCAGGGACTTAGCTAGCTGAATGGTAAGATTCGCCTCACACCACGACGATCCTAGTTCGACTCTTCGCGATGCCGGTTCCCGGAATCGTGCCGGACGATGCCGTTGGTCGGCAGGTTTTCTCGGGTATCTTGCGCTTCCATTGTCCTTTCATTCCGACTATGCTCAGTACTCACATTAAGCCACCCCTCACCAGCGCTAAAGTCCTCGATGTTAAGCGCTGACCAAAATCTCTCACTCACACGAATTACCAAAAATCCGTAGTCAGTCCGTATGACTCAGAAAAACACGTATAGTTTCTGCAACAACTTGAACTATAATAAATTACCGAACATTTTATCGCTAAAGCTAAAGCTGGGCTGTCGCTGCCTTGAAGTCTTCTCGGCATAGTTTACTTGACACGAAAGACCTTGGGGCATATCTAACGAACAAATCTGACAACTTGGAGGAGGCCGAATTTCGTCTAAGTGGAACAGGAAACGAAAACTAGATCTGGTATACTAGCCCAACGTGAGGTCGTGTCGACGAAAGGTTTATTAGAATTGGTCGCTCAAACAAGTTTCATTTCAATTGATGTAAGAATAAATTAAAAGTGGACACTGATTAGCATGGAAAGCTCATGTGACCTAACACATAATGCAAATATTTATTGTGTTTCAGAAAACCCCGGTTCACACTTTTGAATACTTATGTTCGTTGCATTAAAACACTGAAATAAACAGTCACTTGGCTTCTCGGAGTGCACAGATATCAGCGCTTAACAGCGTAGTGAATGAAAGCAGAGATGGAATGTTAGAGCAGGTCAAAATGTACTAACCCGAGAAGAACTCGCGGTAAATGAAAACGTCCCCCTACAATTTGCAAATGCATAATTCAGAAGCGGCCCCTCAAAGAATCTATTCGGGATGACCGTTACTGGAGGCAAATGATCTAAATATTACACAATCGCAGCCTCTACAGTGAATCTTTGGAGTCTTTATAATGTTGGCTCTTCACAGCCTATGGACAATCCAACCATTACTCTCCATAATTAAAGATGATATGGATGCAAATATTCCTGGCATCGCCTATAGCGTAATTCCGAAACATAATATGTAACCAGCTTCACGAAAGTACAACATTCCAAAAGAGAAGATTCTGCGAAATTCCTAGCATTCAGCGACGTGCCTTAATAAATCGTCAAAGTACAATGACTTTGGCAAACTCAATGTGGCATAAAAGTGCTGCTCTCGTTATTTTCTGTGTTCGGTTCAAGTACGCTTAATAAACAAGTCTAATTCCTTCTTTGAAATGAAATACTGCAGAATTATGTTTGTTGTAATTCGCGTAATTGATATGTGAATAACTTTATTATTGAAAAAAAAAAACCCTTCAGAATATTAACTCGCAAAGATGACATGAGAATATTATGATGACAGATACGTATGTTCATCCGAATCTCAGAACCATCAAACGATGAAACAATTTCCGTGCTATTTCTCAATGTTTTGGAACACCACGTCTAGCTTCGTTCTTTCCAAACAGAAGAAAAAAGGCAAGTATTATGAACATAAGGTTATTAAATCACCGAACAGTAAAATAATCATTATAACTGTTTAATTATGTTATTCTTCAAGAAAAGTGAGCATCTTAAAACAAACAAAAAAAACGTAATATTGACACAAAGAGGCAGAAAGTGTATATGCATACCTTTTTTAACCACTTTTAGTAAACCTTCGGGCTACGAGAGTCTTTCTCATGACATAATCGCCTTAATATATAACACGCCATCTTAAATCGCCTAAACATTATCTAGTAAACAAACACTTCTGACAGTCAACTCGCTTTATTATGTACTGTTTTTCATAATATACAGGTTTCGCGACTTGTAAAATACCTTACTGAAAATCCCGACAGACAGTTATCAAATAATTATAAGTACGGCCATAGACCAATTCCTCTGACACAATTACCACGTCAAATGTTTCACGAAATTTTTATTTTAAAAATCGACGGCAGTGTTAGGAGGTAATTACGTATTTCCTAAACTTTTGTGGTAGTCTTCTAGGTAACTAAAGCCTGGTACATGCTATCGTTTACTCTACTCAATACCTTACTTAACTCTGTTCATAAAAAAGTCAATCAGGGTTTCATAACAGAATTCTGTAGCGAACATCCGTGTTGTGTACACACTATCACTGTTTACTTCTATTTTTCAGTACATGAAGGAGAAGAATATAATTGTGATGTTTGTTATGTTCCATAAATTACAACAGTAAAATTGTCGAAAACTATTTCATATTAAGACTTGCACATAGTTGCAAAATAAGTGAAACTATCTTGTATTATTTAGGTTTTTAAAGACCCGACGGTCGTGAGTCCAAAACGAAACAAGAATTTTTTTTATGTTCAAAGCATATTGGCATCCCTGCTTGCGTACGTCGCACGCACGGTGGCTGAAACTGTGCATTGCACATGCGCGTAAACATACACTACTATGAAAAATAGGACGGGCTATATCTGTGAAATTAAGCACGTAAATATATTTTTAAATATTTCTTGCAATGGTAGTTTACAACTAGAATTTATTGGTTTAATGACAAACGCCATTGCTCATGTTTTGCTGATCAAGCATGTGTTGAATGACAAAGTACAAAATAGAACAAGAAAAAACAAATATAAAAACACACACAATAAATTTAAAAAAGCAATCCTAAAGGAATTGTCAGTTTTTATTTACTTTATAATTGTTGTATTAGACAACGAAGAATTCTAGAAATAGAATTCAGTCTAATATTGACACATCACGCAGACACAAAGACAGACACAAATATAGAACCAGATTCCTTATATGAAAAAATATGGAAATAGACAAAAACTGTGAACAGTGAACAGTGGACAACAGACAAAAGACGACACAACACAAGATAAAAAAAAACGAAAAAATGCAACGTTTCGGGAATTGTGATCTATTCCTGTCTTCAGGCTGAGACACAGCTGGTCGGAACACCAACATGCGAATGACATAATTCCTTTGGGATTGTTTTTTTTATATTTATTGTGTGTGTTTTATGTGGATTATTTTTGTTCTTTTTTGTACTTTATCATTCAACACAGGTTTGATCAGAAAAAACATGGGCAATGGCGTATGTCCACAAACCAATAGATTCTAAGTATGTAAAGCTGTCTGGAACCAGCGTAGTTGCTGTACACACTTTCGCAGTGCTACTTGAACTGAATTAGGTACGAGATTCGGTGCTGAATTGTGGATAGTGTGTACCGGACTGAATAGTTACATTAACGAGGCTCAGGTAGGTGCTGGGATAACTGTTAAGGAGTGTTCCTAGTCAATAAATTAGTACACTTTCAGGATGATTTGTTTATTCTAATTCCTCAAAGAATAATATACCTACGACAGTACAACTATTTTTAAGCTAAGACAAAAGTGGTATCTTTGTTACTGTAGACGCAGTTTTGGTACTGGAATATCAGTACTACTGTAAAAAAATTGGTATGTCAGGGAAATGTTGTAATAGACCTCCATTTGTTTATAATGTATATTCTTCTATAAAACAAATAATTTACTTATAGTAACCTAGATGTATCCTTTTTCCAATACAAATCTGTATTAAAACCATTTGGTAACTTTTTTTTGTTAGAAAACCGATTAAAAGCGAAGTGGATTTTATTATTATTATTTTCTGTCCCTTTTCCTCATCTCCATTCACAGATACTCCTCCTCCGCTAGATGACACCCCTTGATTTCCAGCCTCAGTGTGTCTACTCAGACGAGAACACGACCAACTGTTGCTCCAAGTGTACGTCCGTCAGCCGCTTGCTCAGATCTCTGATGTGTAGGGATGCTCCTTAATGTAGCTGCCTGGGTGGCTGTATTCAGCGTGTTCGAGGCCTAGAAGTGCGGAAGTGATAAGGACGACACAGCACGGGCATCACGCCTGTCACTAGCCTCTAGGCGCTAGTAACTTTATAAGCGACTGACTCCGTGGCACGGCCGTAGAAGAACAGGTCTGGACACTCGCCTGGAAACTCGACCCCCTTGTTGTTTGGCTGTAGTTCACCAAGTTACCAAGAATGTTGTGTTTGGCGCTACTATCAAGGCGGTCGAGCTCAAACTTCGCCCACTTCCCTCTCACATTTTATCAAAACGTATTATCTGTCAATTTATGAAATATTTCCTTAGTTGACAATCCTAAATTATGGCTTCAGCAATCTTTAATTATTTTATAATGCAAACACTGGAAAAAAAAGTGGGCGGAGTTTGAGCTCGACCGCCCTGATAGTACCGCCAAACAATCACAACATTCTCGGTACGGTAACTTGACGAACTACAGCCAAACAAGGGATCAAGCAAAATACGTTGGTAGATAGACAAGTGTCCAGACCTGTACTTCTACGACAGTGCTACATGGTAATAAAAGCGGGGATTTTTTTTTGTAGTGCACTTCGAGCTTTGTCTCGTGTTTTGAATGTACCGCAATATATTCTGATGATGTGTTATTTTTATGTACACACTTTTAAAATTATTAGACTTAGCTTCCAATGTATATTTTATTTGCGAAGACAATTACTACTACTTGGAAATGTTATATATTTCTTTAGTAATTGTAAATGTACCATTTGACAAAAATTTAACACTGGGCGCATTACCAACCTCATGTTAGGTCATATTCTCCTCAAAAAAAATATATATACGTATCGCCCCATGTTTGACGTGCTTGGATTTTATTAATTCAACATTTTTGTAGGGAAACTTTAACCCTACAAAGCGCAGTCAAAAAAATTAAAAACAACTCATGCGTGATTATAGGCCCACTGAACAACTGAATTAAATTAATATATATGTATTTTCACATAAATTTTTGTGGAACAACATTGATTCATCGTCATGCTAATATGCGGAAACTAAGCTAATGTTTTGACAGTACTTATGTTATATGTAAATATGTATTATTAAATTTGTAGTTATCACGAGGATTTTTCGTTATTGTTTAAAATACGTGTACATTTATTGGACAATAATGTTGATTCCTCACCATGCGTATTGGAATATAAATAAAGATTTTAATAATGATACTATCTACACTTTAAATGTGTGTGGCAGATAAATAAACGTTATAAATAGCTACCATTTTAAATCTGCCCGTTTCGAAAGTCAATGTCGATAAACTACTAAACAACAACCATAGATCAGGGTAGAAACAACTTTATTGGTATATATTCACCTAGAATGATAGATTTGTTAATCACAATTAAATGTAAGAGATTTCGGCATCAGCGACTGTTCCTCAGAAATATGTTACTCGAGAAAGATTATTGCTGAGAAATTTAGTAAAAAGTTTTATTTAAGTGCTTGTTATTTTTTGCAAAATAATTAGCTTCCAGAAACCTACAATTTTAAACTCATACGTTTAGTGCTGAATTATGAGTCATGTCCTGTTAACGGATGATCAAGTGGCAAAAATTCATAATAATTTATTTACACGACATAGTGTTAGATTTGTAGACATTACTTGAAACTGAAATTTCCAATTGTGAAAATTTTTTACCTCTCATAGTCTTCAAATAGCGGCATGTCAAAGTCAAAATTTGCAAGTTAACGGGAACATGCAAATTACAAAAACGAACTTACTTACTCGGGCACTAGAATTAGATGTAACAAGCCATATGCTTAGTTATTAAAAAGAAAAAACAAAATATTTTTCAATTCAAAAAAATTATTTGAAAATTATTGAATTTTCTTTAAATTCCTGCAATTAAAAAATGCAAAGCGATTTTATAGTGTAACATATGAACCATAATACTTCATTTAAGTGTTAATTATTTCATTCGAGTTTTTTGTACGTTTCCGCAAAGTGCAAATTTTTACTTTGACATCCCGCTACGAGAACACCATGACAACAAAAATTTTCACAAGTGGAAAATGTCTACAAAACTAACTATGTGGTTAAAAAAAATACCATTTAAACGCCCTTAAAAGAGATATATATTTTATTTTACCGGTTAGGCGTGTTTATTTCGCACATTATTCTGGTGTCAACAATGAAATGATGAAGCAGTAGGTGTGTTTTATGACGGGGATGAGAACTGCGGACGGCAGGGGAGGGACTTACCGGACCTGGGCCCCGTGGCGCCCTCCAAGACGACATCCCTCATGACGGCTGACGTGCTCTACCGCAGCGCTGTTGCGACTGCTGACAACTGCGGCCCGCTGCTCGGATCTCTCGCGCTTGATGGGCGTGGGAAATCTGGCGCGCGCATGCGCCCGTCGCCGACGTCGCCGCCTCCCCCTCCCTTCCCCCGCGCCCTTGGCGGCCGCCGCTCACAACTGTCACACCCCTCCCTCCCCTACCTCGCCGCGTCTCCGGGGTCAACCTTCTTTCCCCTACGCTGTCTCAGCTGACTTCTCGGGATATAGTACTGCAGAACAAGTACAAGTAGGGCTACCAATGTTTCGCGACAAAATTCCGCAAAATGTAGTAAAATAGTTAACGACGCCGCCTATCTTGGAGCCGTGGCGTGAACAAAAGGATTTACACGTTGAATTAGATAGGTGTGGTACTATAGACGGTTCACGATAAAGTAAACACTGCTTCAATTTTCTGTCAGTTATTTTGCATTCATCTTTACTATTTTCGACACGAAAACTGTCATGACACTAACAATCAGTGTAAACGCTGCACTACACTGAAGTGAGAGTGAGTGAGTGAGAAATTTTGGCAAGCGCTTAACATCGAGGTCTTCAACGCTGATGAGGGGTGACATGAGGCGAGTATGGAGCGGCGCCGGAATGAAAGGGCGGAGGAAAAGGGAGATCCCCGAGAAAAACCCGTTGACCAACAGCATCGTCCGGCACGATTTCCACATATGAAAATCCGGGGACCCGACCCCGCCGGGAATCGAACCCGGATCGCCTTGGTGGGAGGCGAGAGGTCTGACCCCTCGACCACCGCGGCCCGCACCACACAGCAAACTAATCAACTTTGGCCCCAATATAATACTGCTTTTGTTATTTCGAATGTTTAAAAGTGCTTAGTCTAAAGTGAACAGCCTATACGAACTAAAACTAATTGCTTTTGGATAGAAATAATTCTCTAGACTAACACGAGGAAAATATGCCTAAAGGAATTTAAAAAATAAATAAATAAACATTTATGAGGTTTAGTTTTTTAATGCTCAGTTTTCAGGGAATTAAAAAATAAAAAATAAAATATTATGTACCAATGTGGGACACACCGCGTTGAGCAAAGTTGCATAGATTCGACAGATATTGTACAACATGTAATACAACATAACATGTCATTCCTATGGAAGTAAAAAATTATCGATTTCTTTTGAACGTAAGGTAGATTTCAAACAAATGTAAGCTCACGTCCTTTTCTCCATTTCTCCTCGACTTAGTCAACACCTCCTGCCCGGTATGCAAATGATAAAGAAAAAAATAAATGCAGGTCAAAACTTGTTATATCACTGTGTCAGCGAGCAACCAGTTAGTAGCTTATGTGTACTTGGGTACATAGATATTCTTGAAGGCTGGTCCACAGGTATGAGAACCCTCAAATGTTTCTGGTCTCCAGTAGTTCCCATATCGTCGCTCTCACCAGGACTCTGGTGTAGGTAGGGCTGTTAAGTACTCTATTATAATGCTTGGAAAAGGTAGTATGAATTGAGGTTAAATTTACATTTGCGTGGCTCTATTATTGATCTCACTGTCACTATTAATCCAAATGCAAAATAGAAAACAGTTCTGATATGGTTTTAGATGAGCGGAATACGCTGCTACTTTCCTTAACTCAAAAACTGTTGAAGTATATCAAGAGATTACATCATAGGTAGCATATGGACTTGTGATTGCATCTTAGAAAAGTTTAAATGTAATAACAAATTACCAGGGGGATGTACTGTATCTCCTAGAGCAAGTGACTATTTCCGCATCAAGTTATTGTAAACTGTTACATAAGGCTGTCAAACTGTATGGAAAAATGATTTTCGTAGCGTCTAGTAAATAATTGACAATCTATGCAGGTAACAATTAAAGTTTTAAATATACAGTCACAGATTACAATCCATTTGCCAAATACTTCTAAAACACATTGAAAGATACAAATCTTACCTTAAGGTATAAAGTAACCTCACATTATTTTAGAAATTTTATATTTGAATTAAGTGTTATTTCAGCTCGTAAATATTGTTGAAAGAGTACATCGGCCACATAAAACATTTTCTCCAAGTAAACTCTTAAGGCACGAAGTTATAATTATTCGGCTAAAATTGTTGGTGAACTGGTAGGTTATATAAATACATATTCCAAAAGGTTGAAAACAGGGAGAAAAGTTTAACCTATGTTTTTTTATGTACCAGCAACAATTTAAACCATTAAGAAATATAAATACCACGAACATGAAACGAAAATCAGTCATTAATCTCACAGTTAGTACTAATGTTTTTGGGTATTAGTGATCACAAAATTATTTCTATGCAGAGTAAGTGTATTCTGAAATCATAACTGATGACCGCTACGTTATGAACTTCGCTGTATAAAAAACAACGAAAATTTTCGTACGCATCCGCATACACAAATACTTGACGAGATATTCGTTTTTATTCATATATATGTGTGTATGTGTGTGTTTAATGGAAACGAAGGTCTGCTGTGGTTGTGCAGAAATGACAATTGTGTATAACAATGTTGTATGTTTCAAGTTAATAATTATTAAAGCTACAAAAATTTACCGTTCATTGAATAGCGTTGCAAATTAATGTTTGTCTTCAGTGAGTGTTGTGGTTGCCTTAGGGCGCGATAATTTATTATAATTAACAACCCACCACATTGTGTATTGTTATACGAAAACCATCGGAAATGGGATCTAAATGTTTATTTGCAGTAATTAACTTGACTGTACGTTTCCTGCCATCAGGTAGTAACACATTATCTTAAAAAAAGGCAAGTACAGACGTCAAGCCAAACTGTGCACAACGCGGATGAATGTCGATATTTAGAGTAACTTTGCTTCGGGGTGTGTGTCACACAAGTATTTTTTAAGAAAGGCTGCGCAAAATACAGAGCCCACTTGTCTTGTAGATTCGATTCACAGGGGAAAGAGATTTTGGTCAGGACTTAATATCGAGGTTCCTGTATGAGGTTGAAGTAAAGTATGAAGCATTCACGTAACGAAATTCTGGGGAGTGGGGAGGGGGTAGTTCCCCGAGGAGAAAACCCCGCTAATCAACGGCAACTTTCGACACGTTTACCAAGCACTGTACAATAAATCAAGAGTGACCCCGGCGCAAATCGAACCAGGAGGGGCCACGACGGCGCAGTTGTTAAGCCCACTCGGCTCTCATCACGAGGGACCCGGGTTCGACTCCCGGTATATCACATGTGGGAAACGTGACGCAGGGGGGTTTCTCGGGGTACTCCAGTTCCCTCCGCTCTTCGCATTCGGGCATGTTTTCTTACGCCATAACTTGGTGGTTGTACCTGCCGAATATCCAAAAATATGGCTGACATATTAAGAGGGCGTGGTACATAATTCCGCGCTAAAAGCATTAATCTATAACTGTAGGTTTCTTGAAGCCAATTTGCGAAAATTAAACAATAGCAATCCTAGACAATAGTTTTAGCCAACGTTTTAAACAAAATTGTTTCTAGTGTTTCGAATTTCTGAGGCACAATCTCTGACGCCGGAACCTCGTGTATTTAACTGCGGCGCAAGTGATCTCGCATAACGAATTAGTAATTCTGGATAAATATTTCCTCATAAAGTTGGCAAATACCATCACCTAGGATTGTCATTGAGTATTCTATCCGTATTGGCTTCGAAAAAAGCGTAGAAATCAATTCATGTTTTCAGCGTTTATTTATCTACCGCGCACTCTTAAGGTTGCTGCATGCCCAACCAGCGGAGCCGTGTACATAGTTTTGGCCATTAACAAGATTATTCGAAAACTGTTCAACTTGGGTAAGTTATATCTGCTTACTCGCGTCCCTTCCTCACCCCCACCCCCCGCCATACAAACATATCGTCCCGCACAGTTGCATTCTATCATTACTCCATCTCGGGGCCTCGGTGGCCGAATGGTCAGATCATTCTCCTCCCACGAAGTCGATCCGGGTTCAATTCTCGGCGGGGTCGGATCCCGGATTTTCGCATGTCGGAATCGTGCCGGATGAAGCCGTTGATCGGCGTGTTTTCTCGGGGATCTCCCGTTTCCCCTGTCCCTTCATTCCGGCGCTGCTCCATTCATCTCATGTCACCCCTCACCAGCGCTGAAGACCTAGATATTAAGTGCTGCCCAAAATATCTCACGAACATACTACTCCATCTCACCATCATTTTAAACTCATTGGTACTGAACAACTTGCTTGATCATGTCCGAAACATGTACTTACATTTCCATGTATTAATTACTTGTGTTTTCCTTTAATTTACCTAACCAACAGTTTTATTCCATTACCGCCAGACTGTTTCTGTGAAATGCGTAAAGTATACTGTAGTTTATTATAAATCTGAATAATTCTCTTAAATCGAATTTAGATATCATAGTATTTGTAGTTGCAAAAATTTAGGATTAATATATATGTATTTGTTAATACTAGTTGAATCATTATTTTGAGAAACAAATATTAGTCAATTTTCTACAAAAAAAATTGTGAGTTGTATAATTTATTGAGGAGGAAAATACAAACCACATTAAGCGTTGTTTGTGAGTGTAGCAAGGCGCTCCACTAAGAGTTCATTTGAGAAACGCTATATTTCATTGACAACCTCTGAACAACTTTTATAACATCCACAACTCATTTTAGTAGAAAATTGACTTATGTTATTTCTCAAATAACGGATTCATTTATGACGTATCACGATTACTTGTTATTGTAAATTTGCAAATAAAAAGGGCTGACTGCGTAATTACATAATTGTATTGTTCAGGTCTTTTTCATCACATCTTCTCTAACGGGAGAGCAAACAACTTGTAATAATTCGATAATATGTGAAACTACTTGATTAACTAAATAATAATTTCGCTCATACAAAAATATTAAATAAAAGTGTAAGATAATAAAGTGTTCTTTTAAATCCTCTCCACATACTTGTGTATCGGTCTACATATTGTTCTCAATATTGGACACAAAATGTTGACCTACTATTGCTTATTGTCTCACCTTCCCCAAGTCACCCCCTCTCCGCCCCATGAGATCCATCCTGATGTTATTTTTCTATATACATTCATATGTATTCACAAATAATTTACTGAATTTGATGAGAAATCTAATTGTTAGGAATTCCAAAGTGTGAATTTTGTGTATGCGTGTACTTAGAAATTTTGGACGAATGTCACGCTTCTATTCCGACTTTTTGTCTTAATGAATAAACTGAATCGCAAGAAAACTAACCCGTTTTAATATTTTCCCCTTCAACACTAAATGACACAAAATTATTTGCTGAGTTTTGAGCAAAATGAGTCCGATGAAGACGTGGTCAAGTTGCTTGCAAATTGAATGCATTGTATACTGAAAACTACATTTAATTTGTATGTTTTTTTTTCTAAGTACACTGATAATAGATAATATTTATATTGTTTATAGTAGAGATTGTTAATAGAGTCACGAATTTTTGGCTAAAAGATTTCTACGCTGTTTGGTTACATTGCATTACGAGCACATCTGCAATTCTACATTATGGTCAGTGATTGTATGTTCTGACTCTCACTTCTCTTGTGTTCTACTGGCAAATCACACACGTACTGTGTAACAAGAACCTCATTCTTATTTGTACAGTCATATGAGGTACGTGTCTGAACGAAGTGAAATTTCTGAGTCATATACTAGAGTTATGCAACACTGCACCGTAAAACTTGACAAAATATATGGGGAAGCACTCCTCTCTATCTCTCTCTCAGTCAGGTAACATTACCATAAATATGTTAACAAGCATGTAATGCAGCTTATGTTAATCATTTCATGGTCATTGTCTAAACGTATGGAAGAGTTGTACGGAAATGACAAATATAACTGGGACTTCACTGTCAAGGAGTTTACGAAAGTTAAAACTTGTGAGGATTAGAAAGGTCAGCTCTGTCCTGCTTTGGCTAGCTCCAAACGTTTACCATATTGTGACCAAACACTAGCAAACATTTCGGAGTTTTAAGTGGAACGGATTTAAAATAGACTTAAATTCATTTGCTCTTGTCAAAAATTTCAATGCATATAACTACAGCAGTTTCAGAACGATGTTTTTTACAACCCAAGACAAACTTAATATTATAAATACATATGTACCATATTAAGGGCGACGCCTACTCCAGAGTACTGTCGAGAGCAAGGATAATATTTTACATATAAATTATATTAGTTGGAGTTAATAACTTTACGAACCTACATACACGTGACCACTGAGTTTTTTTTTTTTTTTTTTCGTCTCGGTACGGCCTTCACATTTGTTTGAGTATTATAAGCTGCATTTTTCGATACCTCGACTTGAAAGCTATGAATAGGTACGTATTTTCATACCCTCAAAAAGTTTTATTTATGAAACAGTGTTATCTTCTCAACGCAGACAATGGTTTTCACCGAAAGTGATCTTTCGGATATATGACCAAGACTCTTCTTACAGAATCTTGCATGTACATCTCTAGTCTTGCTCTCTCCGCGGCTTTGATGTTAGCGTCGCGCTTAGGTAGTACTACATACATAATACATTTTCACCAAAAGAACACAAAAATTAATTATGTAGAGGGTATGGTACTAAAATTGATTGTTCTTGAAGCCAATTCGCAGAAATAAAAAGGGTGCAATCCTATTTGCCAACTTTAAGAAAATAATTTCCCAAGCAACGAAATTCTGAATAATAGTCTCTAACGCTGAAGTCTCATACATTTAACTACGGCGCGAAATACCACGCTTAACAAATAAATCAATCTGGGTTGCTCATATAGTTGGCGAATATCATTACTTAGGATAGGATTGTTGTTTTGTAGTTTTTCCGTATTGAGTTTCAAAACTTGTATATTTCAATTGAAATTTATTGCGTTTATTTATCTGCCACGCACTATTTCAACTATTACATCCTCCGTGTCCTGAGGAATCATGGGAAAGGAAACCTTCTTCGAATACGTCTTAGCCTCATTACGTTTAACTGACGCAAGTATTAGCGTCGCTCAAGTAGTTGTGACGTAGGAGGAACGAATAAAAAAGCGAATGTTTACAACCCAACATGTGAAAATATTCCAAGTCATCACCGATATCTCCTGTCTAGTCCAGTGAATCTGTTTATATTTTTTTCTCCTGTGCTGCCTTTGATGATGACGTTTCTTCACGAAGCACAATCTCTTTTGCTTTATTTTCTACAGACCTTGTAACAATTTCGCTTGACAAATTACTTTCTTCAGTCATTGCACGCCTACGATAAGACACTTCTTAGAACGCTCCGGGAAATGTTACCATTTTTGCTTCTCAGTTCGTCAAATAGACTGCAAGTAAACTGCATGAGAGTGTGGAAGGATAATATTATGAAGAAATTCCGTCCAGCGCTTGTTAAGTATGACATGAGGTGAGTATTGCAGCAACATCAGAATTCAAGGGCGAAGGAAAAAAGGAGATCTGAGAGAAAACACGCCAACCAAGGTATCGTCCGCTTGATTCCTACATGCGACATTCCGGGTGTATCCCGCCGGGAATTGAACTCAGATCACCATGGTGGGAGGCCAGCGTCCTAGCCGCTGCTCACGCGTACACTACAAATAGAACCATGACTCTGGTATTCAGAAAGTTTGAGTGAGTAGGCCGTAGCTTGTGCTAAACCATTCCTGAATAGATTAGGGAAATTTTAGAAAACCACATAAAATGTAAAACAGAAGAGGACTTGGAATCATCCCGACTAAAAATAAAGTGCACCACATCGGTCGATACGGCGTCGCCTTTGGAATCATCTGAACAGTAATACCGTTGCATTAAAACTATTTTTTACTGTGTTACAAGTGGAGGCAGCTGGAACTGAGATTGGCTAACTGTTCAAGTTAATTTGGATAGAGTTTGTTGAATAATAAACGATCTTTATGTTAAATGAATCCAATAAGGCCACATAAAGAGCAACCCTAGAAATTACTTATGCCAAGTTATCGGGCAAATAATTTTCAGTGTGTTGCGTTTCTAATGATCATTTCTGTGGTAGAAATTGTGTGTGTCATTGATTACGGCGGAAGAAGTTGTGCCAAAGAAACACATCACGCTCACAATCTAATCTAGTATTGTCTTTTAAATGTTTTTCCCTGTCAACATTCCTACACACACACTACAGCACATGTATGTTAAGCGTTAGTGTATGTGACTCAAGCAAGCAAAAACATTATATTTCTTAAGACCATGAACTCATAACTTAAATTTTAAGTAGCGTACATTTCAAATTATGAAAGGAAGCATGTATCGTAAAACCGCAACGTACATGTTTCGAAAATGTATTTCACTATACAGAGCTTAAATATTTAGAAACAAATAATTGTTTAATTTTAACTAATTATCAATTAATTTAAATTTACCTCGATGCGATAACTAGCCACGATTATAATATATGTGGTATGGGAAACTTTGACTACATAGTAAAAACTATTTTCAACGGATCTATGAATCGGTTTTACGGTATACGATATACCTTTAGGGATTAAAAATAACACTCGCAAAATAGTGTAAATAGAAGGCGGTGATCTATTCAGACCACCGATACACGATTGCGCACGTGTTGCACAAGGTAATTGCTGGACGGAACTGTATACAGCTGCTAATAGTGTTTCATGCGTTTAGTTAAGGTTAATTCTACTACAGGTTGGCAAGAAAATGTGTTTACTTATGGGAGAGTTTGGCACAGTGAAAAATTATGCCGCTAGCTGCGCTGCAATCGCTTACGTGCCTAATAAAGTACGAAAACGTAATAAAATTAATTTTAACTAGACGTGGTAAAACAAGTAGTTTAATTTAACTTAAAGTGAAACACAAACAAATTGTGGATTTCAAATTATCAACTTCATGTAACTTAGCTAAAAATTCAGGAAGCTCTGATTGGTCAGTTTACATCAGCACTCAAGAGGCAAAAATTTTCTCTACGTCAAACTTTAAACATTAATCTTTGCAACCTGTAGTAGAAGTAACCTTAGTTCAGTTTCTCCCACATTGCTTATTTGATTTGTGGTAATCTGCTACAGCTCTGCCCCGCGAGTTGTGGAATGCTTCTTTCTTAGACCACCAAGCTCGTCGTTCGTAAGTACTACGATAAAGATTGCCTACGGAAAGCTTTATGCTAAAACTAAGAAAAGTGTGCGAGAAAAAACCTAGCAGCAAGACACATAACTAAGGAATATTTTGCTTAGTATTTTGTAAATAAATTTAACTACCACTCTGTTAAAATAAATACTTATCGTATTTATATATTTGGCGTACTGCTGTTTTATCTAATTCAATTATTTTTGGTCGCGGCAACAAAACTTGGTTACTCGCCGAGAAAAGAAAAAAATTCTCAAAATTGTTATGTTGGCAGCGTAAATCTGAAACCAATAAAATGTAGTGTTCTCGATTATTTGCACAAGTTGCCCGGTGATGTTGGTTTGTAGCGTATTTGGTTATAACTGTCCGAAAACACAGCGCTCAGTCAGTCCTTGTCGGGAATTTTTTATTTTTTTTATTTTAGACACAAACGCTGTTGTCGGTAAATTCGCCCACTGCGGATATGCCTCTGACATCGCAGTAACATCAATATCTGTACGGACAAAAAAAAAACATACAAGCGAGGAACTGGAGCGTGCACTGTATGCAAGAACTGAGTCAACGATAGGTAAAGAGTTGATCACAATTACTTCCTTTTCTGCAACACATAAATCTTTTCGTAAACTCTCTCTGAATATGATGAGCGTACGACTAACAATACATCAAGATATTTGAATGTTTGTTGCAAAGGGACTTGATAGAGGTCATTCAAGAGAAAGTCAACACTAAAAATTTAACCTTTGAAAAATATCACTAGCCACTCCTGCATATAATTTTAACATAAACTGTAGTTGCCTTACTACTTGTATTGTTGGCAGTGAAATTACGCAATATAGTTCCCGTGTGTTTTCCTATTTAAATACAACAATACAGAAAAAAATCAACCAAAGTCGGTATTATTGTATTTTATGAAATTAATAAACTTTTATTTATTAAATTGTATCGATTCATACTGACTACATTATTTATCTTACACGCGCAAACATTAAGTGACGCGTCCAAACAGGTTAGACACGTCCCGTCGTTAGCCGGTACGCGCAGAAAGATACGAATTAGTTGAAAACAGAACTTTAGCAGGACTTTTTCGAGTGCTCAGTTTATCGCGAACCACGTATAATAAGAATGTATGGGTTTACGAACATACATTATTATTAGTATTAGTTCACCTAGCGATGGTCTTACTATATTGATGCTTGTCCACAACTATGTACTGACTGTGCGTGTAAGAATAACCATTAGCCACGGTTACAGTATATTTTTTTAATACGGGATCTGCAGCGGTGATTGGCATTGGCGAACCGTAGTCACATTTCAGAAGGAAGCAACAATTTGAGCCACTGAATTTGCTGGAAATTATTTTACACGCACTTGTTTTAATGCCTTATGTACACATTGGCTATTGGCTGCCCTGCTTCATGGTCAGTAATTGGATGGTTTTAAATCTCAGGGTTCTACTAGCAAATTGCAGACGTATGGCGTCACAGTAACCTTGTTCTAATACGAACTGTTGTAAAACGATTATTTTACTGGGTTTTACATATGTTTTATAGAGGTTGGGTGGCTGTAGTCAGAGGTGGGCTCTTTAAGCTGAAATTAGTAATATGGTTAAGTTAAGGATGAGGGTTACGGTGAAATGAATTATGTTAGTTTAATTGCGGTGGCTTTACTCTACACAAGTTACTTACTAATATTGCATGGTTGCACTACATACATTTAGGTTGGAGGGGAGCGCTGTTTAAATATTTATGTTGGTCTACTCTACGATGGGTGACCCTTTGGACACCTTCGACCTCACCGTTAGCATGATTCCGGAGGCTGATGATGATTGTGTCGACTATCGACGGACAGGGGCGTCATTTCAGGTTTTTCCAGGGGGGGGAGGCAAGATTTTGTTTTCTGACGACAGTGACCTTGTTGCATCTTTTTTATTAATTAAGCATGTATAAATTAGATACTTTTATAATAAAACTTCAGTTTTATGTCCTTAAGTTAGCATTATTTACATTTAAAAATACAAAAAAATATATTTATACACATAAAATTCCAAATCCAGGGGGGGCATTTGCCCCCCCCCCCTGTAGCCCCAAATGACGCCCCTGTCGACGGACGGCGGCACGTCGTGGGTATCGACCCACACTGAGAGAAAGAATTGTTTCATTATACTAAATATATTTGTTTGGGTGGTGTTTGCTTCAGCTAAACAATATTTTGTTGGTAAGACCAAACTTGGAGTCCTCCAAACAAATTTATTTATTTCCCTCGACCAAATTATTCATTTAAACGCACTTTGTTTGTGCCAAACGTATATTTGGTTACTAAAGGACGTCGAATAAATATTTTGTGTAAACAAACAACTTGTTACAGCTTGTCAACAAAATAATATTGTTAGTTATAAGTGATGTGCTTTGAACCAAAA
>PNEQ01013417.1:0-33028 GCA_003012365.1 Medauroidea extradentata
GTGGGGGGGGGGGGGGGGGGGGGGGGGGGGCAAAATAAGCCGCTATCGAATTTACGAAGGTAGCGATTTTACGAATGCGATGAGAGGAACCGTGAGTATTCGTAAAATCGGGGGTCTAGTGTATAAAACAAAAGTTTGAACATAATTCTTTAAAACCTATTTAAAAAAATATGGTTTTGAAACTGTACAAAACCAGCTGTTTCAATACACTTATTTGTTGCTGACTTCAAATTTGAGAACCAAATAAAGCATGCCAAACTTTTAGGTTATAAAGTATCTTCAGTTTATAAAAAGGTATGTTATCTTTGGAACATTTAACTGCAATAGTTGGCACTAATTTTAATTTATATTAGCAAAAATTGGAAGGAAATGTGGGTAAAAACCTAATATGTGTTAATGGCGTGTTTGCTGATATAATATTTCATGAGTAAAAATGGCCAGCACATCACAATTTTTTGTTATAAAGATGTGAAGTATGGATACTTTGCAAAAATACCTAAATGTGAAAAATATCTGAGATTATTTCAATGAAATAAAACTTAACATGTAGTGCAAAGTTGCCCTAGAGGTGTGAACTAATGTCACTTTACAGTATCTTCAGCAAATAAAGAGATAATTGTCTTTGGAATCTTTAACTGCTGCAATTGGCAGCAATTATTGTTTATATTGCTAAAAATTGGAGGGAAATATGGATCATAATCAGTTGTGCTGGTGTTGGGTGTGAAAACCTGTTACGTTACTTGAGTGTTAATTACAATGTTTTAAAATGGAGAAACATTGTCGAGTGCATGTAAATTCACCACAGAAGTTTGGCTATATTTGCGGACAGTTTTATATAATCCCAGAGTCATAGTTTAACTAGACCTGTACAGCAAGCATACTACGTGTATTTTGGTCTTCATGTTGGTGAACAAGACAAACCAGTGGGCCCCACATGTGTGTTGCATTACATGTTACATTACCCTGTCCGTATGGAAGAACAGTAAGAAACAACCAATGCTATTTTCAGTACCTGTGGTGTTACATGAGCCTCCCAATCACTGTAATGATTTCTACTTTCGCTTTGCAAACTATTAAAAAAAGAAATAAGTAAACAAAAGAATACTCTAATGTGTCTTCAACTATAAGGACAGCTACTCAAGGAAGATGTCTACCTATACCTCCAGTTAACTGGACTGATGTAAATTCCTCTTCATCTAAGGAAGACACTGATTGCTGTCAGAAACATACCACTAATAGTGGTGCAGACAGAAAACATTCCACAAAACGTATGCGAACCTCATGTAATGCAACAAAATGAACTAAATGATCTTGTACAGTACCTAAGACTATCAAAGCAAAAGTCTGATCCTTTAGATTTAAGACTTCAAGAGTGGAATTTGCTTGCCAAAAGTGCAAAAATAACAGTCATTATAAAGACAAATTTAGCTTTGTCAAAATTTTTCACTCATGCAGGATTATTTGTGTTAATGCACAGATGGAGTTAGTGAACAAAATAGGATTGGCATCTGTTTATCTATGTACATCTTCCAGTATTTTTCTAAAAGATATACAGTATTATTCACAATAAATGAGTGCACTTGTGGAGCCCAAAATAATTCTAAGTTCCATTCGGATATGCTTGGTATGTTATGCAGGTGCACCAACTCGCAGACGCCAAGAACATGTGTGAAACAGGTAGGGTTTGAAGCTCACAAAATAAAAATCCACAGAGGAAAAGCACATAACTCATAGAGTTGAAAAGTTTGGTGAGCAGCTTACTTTGTTGCATTTTTTAAAGAGTACCTGCTGTACTACAAACATTTTGGGAAACTCAATAAGACAAAAACATTACATTCTCTTAAATTTATATTCAGTTTCTGCAATACAAACATATAATGTATTCTATAGCTAATTTCATTGTTACAGGTTCAAGAGCAGTTTTGCCTTCAGGGGAAGTGGATTGCTCTCGAGTTCAGAGCTTGCCACAAAATGTAGTGAAAATAAAAATTATGTTGCATACCACTTGAATATTTAAAAAATTTTAAACGTAAGTTAATAATTAAAACATCACATTACATATTTTTATGTTTATCCAAGTTGTGTTTTATGGTGAAATATTTATGCTCATCCGTTACAATTTAAAAATGCTATGTTGAGAGTGACATTTGAGGGCAACCCATGAAATAAAATACTGACTATGTCATTGGTAAAATATTTTTTGCTACTTATTAAATTAGTATGTTTGCCATCACAAACAAAACTCAACTGAAACAACTTTGTAAACAATAGTATTAAAATATCTTTGAAGTATAAATTTAGCGTCTTAATTAACCCTGTAAACACAATTTTATTAAAACTGTCAAATATTACTAAAATGTGGGTTGATACCATTTTACTTTATGTCATTAAAATTTCGGTTCATAATACCCAATTATAAGCTTCTTTCCTGTCTATCTGTGTTATAGTCTAAAAATACTACGATGCTTACTTTGTTATGACAAATTATAGACCTTGTAATTCCGCAGGTTCAATGCACCATAAATTATAATCCACAGCCCTTTTAGAAACACATTATGACTGCTCTGCACCAAAAAATTCATAATTTTATGATTGTATCAAACATTGTTCAACTCATACACATTACATTAACACTTTTCGGTTCCATAGTTATCGTACAAGGACATGTCAAAGTAGTGATTTGAGTGTTTTCGTCACTTACCTTAATTAAAAACTATTCAAACTATATAAATTAAATAATTTAGAGGGAAAGTAAATGTATTGAGCTACAGAATGACTCCTTTGTAACATTACATAAAAATTGTTTACATGAAAAAAAAATGATATTCTTGGATGTACGTAAATTTTTGCCTATCTCGAGTAATTGTATTTTTAAAACAATCTTTACATGAAATAACATAATTGTCATTCTGTAGCTTAATACATTATTTATTCACTACAGTTACTTGGTTCGTACCATTACAATAATTTTTAATTTGGACAGGTAGCAAAAAGAGCCAAATTATTACTATGGCATGCACTTGTACGAAAACTACGGAACAGAAAAATATTTTATTTGTGGGAAATTACTATTAATGTAATATGTAAGAGTTGGAAAGTGTTTGGCACAAATTGAAAATTATAAATATTTTGGTGCATAGTGCCCTTTATATGAGATCAGAACATGCAGTTGAGAACCATTTGAAGAACTCAATTCGTACGTCATCTCTACACTTGTGTAGTTACTACGACTAATGAAATGTGAGTTTGCTGTATGAACCAATTGTAAATAACTGTAAATAAAAATTGTAAATATATAAAGAGAATAGTCACAGAAAACAAATAACATGGTTAGAATTACACTGTGTTGTGTAGGCCTGTGAATGTAAGTAACCCTTGCTGAAACAACACTTTCTGATGTTATGTATAAGTATAATAACATTAAAAGGTGAGCGAGTGAGTGATTTTTAGGTCCTTAGCGATGGTGAGGGGTGACATTAAGAAAGTATAAAGCATCACCACAAATATCCGAGAAAGCCAGCCGACAAGCGGCATCGTTCAGCACGAATCCAACATGCAAACATTTGGGGGCCGATCCGATCAGAAAATTGAGCCCTGATCATTTTTTGGGAGGCAAGTGGCCTGATCACTCGGTCACGACTTTGAAAATTGATAATTTCTCCGATAAATGCTTTAGCACTTACATAGGTATTATATTAATTTAGTTGATGTTAAATAATTATTGTAAAATAGTTTTAATTATGAATAACAGGAATTTCCTGTCGTAACAGAACTAATTAAACTATATAAACAATATTATTGAAAATTCACTATAAGCCTATTTTGTGTATAGTTATGTGTCAGCTTTAATATGAGTCCATGATTATTATAATATGCCATTTAACTCTACACTGAGCTAGTGAGCAAACACAATCTTCATATATAAAAACATATTTTGTTCAGTACATATGGCACACTTCGTAGATGTCAGAATTATATATTCTATGTAGAAATGAATAAATACTTTAAAATAGTTACCAGCAAAAAAAAATACATAGACACATAAATTCTTTTGAGCATAAATTATAAAATATTTTAAAAATATTGTCACGAAGTGATTTTTCTTATTTTAGTTTTTTTTGTTAAGATACCTTCATTTTTTTGTTCAGATCCCTGCTTTAAATAATTCCTCACTTCAGAGTTTATTGAATTCTAGTTTTTTAATAATAACGGCTGTGTGTCTTTAGTTGTATTTTACAGTTTTTGTCTAATTCCCCCCCTCCCTCTAATACATCAATTTATGCCTGAGATAGGCGATTGTTTCACGGTACGGCCATGATACAGCTCACGTAGGCCGCTGCTATCCCGAGTAGAGCTGGGTGATGTAATATTTAATCGTAATTCTGTACACAACACACGTGGTGTTATTATCTTCGTAGCCTTCTAGTGAAGTAGTGTCTTTTCTTGTCGCCGTGTTTGTGCGCGTTTCGAGCACTTTGTCCACCTGCATTTAGTTACGTCACTGAGCGCCCAGCGAAACAACAGCTGATGAGTTATGTTTACGGTACTCATGGGCCACGTGCAGGCTAGTTAATGCGAAGAGCCTTGATTAAGTCACTGGTCATCAGCTGGGATGGCGTAGGTTTACCGCACAGCCGGACCAAGAAAAGCTAGCGTAGCTTGTTTCCCCCTCCCCTTCCCCTGATTGCTTCTCTGTATAAGCCCGAGAAAACAACCTCTTTAAGGCCATGCCTGGTAGTTTTGCAGTGATTTCGAAAATAATTTTTCCAAAATGAACTAATATCTCTATCACAAAATCGCTACATTGTTTTGTCACTAATACATCAAAGTTTCTATCTGAATTTTTCCGTTGCAATGAACACAGTGGATTTTTAGATTCTTGCACCCGAAGTATCACATATTTTAGCATGAAAATGAGCCAAAATGGCACAAAATATTTTTTTTTACTGGCAAACGACTCTTTTTTTTTTTAAAGCCTACATATAATTGTGCATAGTATGACTTCACATGCTCTCAATTTTTTTCAACCCATTTGGTTGAAAACTTTTTGAGTTTTTTGCACCAACGTGAAAAAAACTACCGGGCATGGCCTTAAGTTGGCAGGCATGATGTCATCCAGGTTTGCAGTCCTGGAATTGTGTATGTGTGCACAGTCGTTTGAACGTCCAGGAAATGTTTTCAAGCCGGAGTTTATAAAAGTAGTTGTCGAGAAACATTTTGAGCAGAGGATAGAGGGCAGAGGAGAGGCAGAGAGAAGATGATGAGGAGATGATGTCGGGATTCGGAGTTAGTCTTGCGTCTTCGTCTTCACCGCTTGGTCGAGGCCGAGGGTCGGAGGAACCCCGAGGGACTTCAGCACAAAATGTGACCAGTTAAGTTGTCTATTTGTGTTGTTAGTAGAAAAGTAGGTCCGAGCTGAGAGTCACACAAAGTCATAGAGTCACACAGAATCACTTGATGTCATACAGCGTAACTTAATTTATTGAAATGTCAGTCAGTCTCCAAGTTGTGTCTTTGACCCCCCCCCCCTTTTTTTTTCTATTCATAGATTATGTTCCCAAGTAAAGTATTCTAGTGTTTAATGGGCAGTTGCTAGTCAAATCCCAAATAAGTGTTAATTTTAAATCTAAATTTTTGTGTTCCCCTTCGTGGCAGAAACCGTCCCTTGTTTGTTTTGAAGTTATAACAAATAGTATTGTAATTGTAATCCGTTGAGGGCCATTTAGTGTAAAACTGTTTGCTCAGTGTACGAGCTGATGAATCGTCGCATTTTGTAAACCTTTTGAGTAATACAGATTTGTTTTGAACCCGAATTTCTCGGTATTTGCTTTTATTTAATTAATTACTCCTGATAGGTACTATTTTCTCCTAGTAGAATAAGTAAAGTCTTAAACGTTGGTAAGTACGTAATTATTTGTAGATGATAAGAAATACTTGCAGTCCATGAAAAGATCCCATTCCCCTATTTTAAACATGTTTACCTTTCGCTACCCCTATGTTATTGTTTTGCTCTACCTGTCTTTAAAATTTAGTTTTGAGTATTTTGAGGCATCCGATCTGGCCTATACCAGATTGGTGGTGGATGGCTCCCCCCCCCCCAGGTTAATGTTAGAATTTAGGTTATTGCTTTTGCTTTGGTTATAGTTTACCCTTACGTAGATCAAGAAATCCCGCAATTTATTACAGTATATTTAGTTACTTTCACAGTCAATCAATTTTTGCAAACAAAAAAAATAGTACTTGCTGGTTATGCTGGCCAAAATTTAACAAAGCCACAGCAAAAATATTTTTAAGAGGGTGAGTTCACGCAAAATTTTACGTTTTTATAATTTTTTATTT
Organism: Medauroidea extradentata; assembly: GCA_003012365.1. Lineage (NCBI taxonomy): Eukaryota > Metazoa > Arthropoda > Insecta > Phasmatodea > Phasmatidae > Medauroidea > Medauroidea extradentata. Next base: position 6,340 of record PNEQ01013417.1, read on the forward strand.
GTACTAGGTATGGTTTGCTTTGTAAACATACACACTGATTACTATTTTACAGTAACACAGATTTTCTAGCTTTGATAGTTTTGTATAATGACATGTTAAGGCCCAAATTTGGATAAAATTACCGAATTTGAATCAAAAAAGAGTAAAATTTCTGAAATGTTTTTAAACATAAAAATTGTTCAGTGCTGTATTTATACATACCTTGACATAGCTCGTAGCACTATTCTTCATTGTTAGTTAATTTAGTTAAGTTGGTGGTTTTTTTATAAAACAATTTTTTTTTGCAAATTTGAGCTTTGACATACATTGTACAAAAACTATCAAATCTAGGGAATTTTCAATGCCGTAAAAATGCAATGTTTGTCTACCAAATAAACCATATTGCGTACAAATATAAAAACTATTAAAATATTAAAATTTGGCATGAATTCCCCTTCTTAATTAAAACATATTTGTTAATGTTTAGCATTATTGTCATGACCTTGAGCATCAACTGGCATCAAACACTCAGCACTATCCACTCCCAAAGACTACTTATCGTCATAGATGTCATTCAGATATAATCATAAAATATGCATCATAAAAAAAAATTCCATAGTCCAACTGTACATAATCATCTAAATATTTGAGTTTATGCTTTAATCTATTACTACCTCTTTGACTAGAATTATTTTCATTGTTAATTTCAGCATTTACAACGTTATAATTGTCTAGACCAATATCTTTGTGGAGCACCATCACCCTTCATTACACTGCTTTTACACAATATAAATAGGGAATTGAATATTTTCTAAACATTTTTCAGAGATCCACTGTTTTTTCATTTTTATATACATACAACTCCTACGTTTTTGTTAAAAATGCTTTAATTTTTCTTAGCAATCTTATTGTAATACTATGTATTATAATAATCTCAATACTGTACCAGGTCACGGACGATGGAAGTTGCCGAATTATCAACTACGGCAGCGCTAAGTTCGGCGGGGCCGAGCAGCAGTACCACAGCAACGCGTGCGAGTGCCTGGCAGTGGTGTGGGCCCTGAAGTGGTATCGTCCGTATTTGGAAGGCTGTAAATTCACTCTCCATACCAATAACAAGTGTTTGACATGGTTGGACAGCATGCAAGGGAAGTGTGATAAATTGGTGCGCTGGGCGCTGTTATTAGTTGTTCGATTTCGATTCAGAATACGTGGCAGGGGAAGAAAACAAATTGTCAGATTTGCTTTCACGGGAACCGGTTGAGAGGGAGATGTGGCAGGACGAGGATGAGGGCGAACACCTGTTCCCCTTCTCATGAGCACGCCGGCCGGATGTAAACAGCGACCAGACCATGGAACTCCTATCCGCCTGCATGGTAATCTTGGGGCAGGCAAGCACACCGAACCCTGACAGCTGGCTGGAAGTTGACGAACACGTGCGCAACACCTAAGTGACGTCCCACACAGCAAGCACCATAAGAGACCAGTGCACCTGTGCGCTCAGGGAACTAAAGAGCAAATGCATGTTGTAGACGAGCTGATTCAAGTACGCCCACCGAACACTGAGATGTGGAAAACCTACGTCCCACCCAAAGCACGAGAACTAGTGCTGCGTTACGTGCACGACCACGCATTGTCCGGACACCCTGGGGTCGACCAGATGCAACGGCAGTTCAGCGTGCACTTTCACTGGGCAGGGATGGCCAAAGACTCGTGGGAGTATGTGAGGGCGTGTCAGGAATGCCAGTGTAAAAAAAGCACGCATGAGTGACGGGACAGAACAACAAATTCCGTGCGAGCCAAAAGAACCATTTAAATACTTGGCGATCAACATGATGGGGACGAACCCGCGAACCCCGCGAGGGAAACAATTCTTAATCGTGGCTACAGACCTATTCAGCTGGCGGACAGAGGCCTATGCGGTAAGCAACACGTGCACAGCCACGATTTGCACCATGCTGGAAAAAGAATTTTTCCCCAGATGGGGTTTCCCAATATCGATCTTGCCCAATAATGGTAGTCAGTTCATAGGAAGAAAGTGGAAACGGTGCTGCGGAAATTTCAGCTGCAGTACAAACTAACCCCTGTATATCACCCACACACTAATCCCACCTAACAACGTAATAAGGACTTGAAAGGAAAGTTGAGATTGCGAGTGGGGACAGATCATTCGCAACGGAACATCCATGTGACCGAAGCGCTGTTCTGCTTGCGTAATCGGGTGAACGCCACCATCGGACAGATCCTTGCTGCACTAGCCCAAGGGAGAAACCTGGCCCGGATGGGCAAACCGCCCCCGTCTGCGCGCGCCCCAGCAGAGCGACAGAGAAAATGACTTGGCAACAGTGCAGAAACGCCAGGTCGAATACGCCACAAAAATCACATCTACGACTGAGCGAACCCCCACCTGACTTCAGCCAGGAGACAAGGTCTACGCTTGAAACCACCTGCAGTCAGCCAGTACGAAAAACTAATGTGTGGGGCTAGCACAGAAATGGCTAGGGCCACACACTAGTACAGGCGAGATTGGGAACCACGACGTACATTGTGCACACTCCGGAGCGGAGGTGCATAAAAATACAGAGACAACCTGAGGCGAGTGAGCATCCACCCCGTAGAGGACGAGCCGGACTCAGGAGAGGGAGAGCAGGGGGCAGCGACACCCGCTACAGATGCTGCGACAACAGCCCACGCAACAGGACCCGGCAAAAGACAAGATTACCCGGACACGCCAACCTATTTTGACCATCTATATACATGGATATTCCTACAGACGCAAGCCACCCCACAAATAGAAGAACAAGACGAGGAACCAAAAGAAAGCAAAAGCTCGCCACGAAGCATGTGGGGACCGGAAGTGTAAATTCAAGACACCACCTTCTGCGTCACAGTCGAGGAACACCCTGACGATGAGACGCAGCGACGATGGGGATTCAGACGAAAGGGGATGCCCAGGCAAACATACCGACACAAAGTGATGACAGGGCAGTGCGAGACAATCCACCGGACAAGATCCACAATCCTGGCGACTGACACGACCGCCCTGACACTTATCGCTAGGGGAGGCGCTCACGCCCCGTGCCCAAGGGCGCAGTGGCCGCGCCAACCACGTCGGCCGTCCGACCATCCTGGACTCCCCTTCCATCCGCCCGCTGACCTCCACCAAATGCACCGCCGGCGGGAGGGCGTGGGAGGGGGGAGTCGGGGCCGACATGAGAACGAGACAGAATCCAGAGACTAGGCAACGCGCCGGGGCCACCCAACCGCCCTGCACACCTGCCTTATGTGCTGCAGGGGATGGAGTTCGAGGCATAAGAGGAACGCTCAATGAGCAACTGCGGATGTGGTCAGGTTTTTGACTTCTAAGGGGGCGGGGCGTTTGGCGTCGTAACTCCCGGCCCATCTAGCCCAAACCCAACATACGTCCGCCCGAGCAGCAGCAAAGAAACGAGCACTGACCACCCCCATCTTTACATCCCCCCTTCCCCTCCTACATTGTTTTCATAATAAAGTGAGTGGTTAGTGCAGTGAGTAATTTTGTTGGAATGGACAGGAACGACCTGTGAGACGAACTACAGGGGGTGTTTTGTTTACTTTTCAAACTCGTTGATCAGTAGACGTAACAGCCAGCTAGTCCCTGCTCTTCCCGTAGCATCACCTTCCCCCTTTGCTTGTCCCGCTCCTTAATTCTTTTAGACAGTATTTTTTTTCAGTAATGTATTTGTCAGGACCCACTGTCAATGTTGTTTTTTCAGGTACATACAGCGAGTACTCAGGTTTTAATTACATTGTTTTTATTTTTACTAAAGTCAGTTTCACCTCCCACGTCACACCCAGGTAAAGGATAAGCACATTGTTTGTATTCTAAAATTCATAAACTAAATTATCATATTTTTCTGGCATGTGTTCAAAGGGCTGAGTGTTGTTTAGTTTTAAGAAGAGTACTGAGTTGATCCTAGGCATCTGCGGTGCTGGTGCTTGGGACCAACAGCCATCTTGGCTCAGCCAGTCTTTTCTGCATGTGGACCGGGGTAAGTCACTTTTTGCAACCTTTGCTTAACTGAAGTAACATCTCCATCACTTAGTGTTTTCTGGAACTTTTGAAATAATTTTAACTTTCTCGCGCTTACCCGGTCACTTGTCCTCTGCATTGCGAACCGCACACGGAGGATTTTCAACATAAACTTATGTAATGGCCGAATCTTAACAAAATACAAAACAAAAACATAACCCTGCAATGCTACAAGTTTATACTCATAAAATGAAACTTTTAAAATCCATATTGTTAAAATATGTACACATATTTCTGTACAGTGACCGGGAAGGGTGCATTAACTATCAGGCTAGCAGCTTGCTACCCAGACTGTGACATGCAGACGTTGAGCAATTTTTTAATGTAAACATCTCGTGAGATGCTTGTGGTCACGTGCGGTGTTTGTATTGCTGTTGTGTTGAGACTGTACCAGTCAACCTTGACTCATTCCGCTCGCTACCTACCTAGCTTATTTTTAACAATTATTCCCTATATCTCTCTCTCACACACATGCACATTGGCTGACACCAGCCAGACGTGAAGGGGAAGATAACTTTTATGTGGTAGAAAGGTGCCTTGGTGCAAGCTTCTAGCACTGAGACAAAAAAAAAAAGGCTTGGCCAGAAGTAGCATACAAAAAATTATAAAATAAAAAACGAATCTGCCTGCCCAGGTTGTTTGACATTCTTTTATAGTCCTCCACATTACCCCCGTCCCGTAAGTTGATACAATAATTACATACAAAGCAGCATATATTGCTCCATCTCTTGCTTGTACAAATGATAGCGTTACAATTTCTTCACAATTCTTGTGATTAATGACTGATGACCCCTCCTCCCCGGTCGCGCTTCTTCCTCCTGTTAGTCCGAGTTATCAAGGGTCACAGTACAGGTTGGCCTGTTAAAAAACAAGAATGAGTTAAAAAATATTTAATCCCAATGCCATCTATTGGCGACATGCTGCGGGCTAGTTCTAACCACCACATTGGTAGTTATTGCATTAAAGTACACTGTCTTGCACTTTTGTAGGTGAGGACATTTGCAAGCATATGTCAGCATGACAGTACATAAGTATTTTTTTCATACATTTTTTTTTTACAATTGTTGAAGTTCAAAATTATGATGGCTGTTATAAATGGGCGGCTGTTATATTCACATTAGTGTGGTAACTTAATAAAAAAATTTGACAGTTTAATAAAATATAAATAAGTTAACTTCAATTTATTTGGATTTAGAATTATATTTAAATTAAAAAATATTGAATTACATTCCTTAATTTACTGCCAAACATGCAATGAGTGAGGCAACCACTGGTCGTATGAAATTTTATTGCATAACAGGCAGTGAATTTTTTTCTTAGGCTAATATTACAATGCTCACTTTATCCAGAATGGCTTACAGATTTCCCAATTTGTTTGTTGCAAATATATGCAAGGCCAATTTTATTAAGGTTGATATTTTGAACCATTTCGATGTTATTTGAATATCGTCTGGTCAGAGGTCTGGAATTTTCTTAATTTGCTTACATCTTTGTCAAGGATCTTGGTCTACTATGCTGTGCAACAAAGTAATTACTTTCCCCACTTGTTTGCATGAAAATATACTATGTAGTATTACTAATTCTATCAATATACTTGTATGACAATAACATTATATTTCAGTTCTACTAAGTTCAGAGCACCCAACAAAAAATAATTGCTGTTAAAGCCTACACGTAAATAATATTATATAAAAAGTACTTATAACTACTTACCTTTTGATCCTTCACTCTTTTGATATCTTGGTATTGAACAATGTTCAGGAATTAACTGTGCATCACTAGTTAAAAACAAATTAAAAAATAAAAATATCACAATCTTTCTGCTAAAAAAATACAATCAATAAGCACTAAATACAGGTGTAGCATTTCTTGTGAAATAATCAATGCACTGAAACCTGCCGATTTTCAATTCTGAGTAAAAAATGTTCATTGGTGACCTTATTCTACTGTTGAAAGGAAAAAAAAAAATTTTATGTTTTTATATTTTTTTTAACAAGTAGTAGATGACAGCCATTTTTCATACAGGCTGCAAGCTATATTTTCAGATTTCAGAGGTATGCACAACTAATTAACTAAGAAATCACTTGTTGAGTTCTTGGAGTCCTTTTAAAGTTTATACAAAATACGTTTACACTCTTCATGCGTGTGTGCATGTGTATATATATATATATATATAGTGAACCCTCCATTACTCGGACCTCGATGTCCCAGACTTCGGATAACTCGGACAGAATTTCAAAAAACAAAATTAATTTTAATTAAATTATATTTTGGTCAAAAATCATTAGAAAATTGTGTCTGGCACATTTAAATCCATCACGTTTTATTTAAAAACACTATTAAGCTTTAAAAGCAGTTGCTCATCGCTACGTAGCCGTTAATAATCCCACCGTTAAATATCTGGCAAGTTCCGTGTGGTTAAATGTTGCTAGCGAGGCGCGCGAGTAGAAATGCAACTCAGCAAGCGTGCGAGTAGAAATGCAACTCAGCAGGCAGACCTCCCTTCTTTATCTTTCCTCCCTCTTCATCTCGTGAGCCAGACACGCACGTGCATCATAAATAAACATTTCTATATGATGCTGGTGAATTGGACGGTAACTACAGGTCACAATGGCACCTAAAGGGAAATTTATTTTGTTCTGGTATGTGCGATAAATTCAAGATTGCAAAACAATTTGTTCCGGACATTAATAAAAAAAATTAAAAGCCATTGGTATGCATTGCAATATAGGCAAGGTGGTGAGAGGGTTTTACGGCCCTTTAATGACGTCTTACAAGCCGATGGGGGTGAAGTGAGGTGAAAGAACAACACAACATCAATGCCCGAGCAAGGATTCGAACCCAGGGCCTCTCGAACCATAAACTGGTGCCTAACCCACTACACTAGAGGCCGGCGCTATATCTAAAAAAAACAGGGCTTAGTAAATTATAAAAAAAGGGGGGCAGAAAGGGGCTTTTTTTTGCCCCGGGCTGCACATTCTAGGGGGCCTCGCTTTTGAAAAAACAATTTCTTGTAGGAAACTAGCATCTGGCTCCAGACACTGTGACATGTTGATGTTGAGCAATTTTTCACATAAACATCTCATGAGTTGCGTGTGGTCATGTGCAGTGTTTTTCATGTTGAGACTGTACCGGTTGACCTGGACTACTTCCGCTCGCGTTCTACCACCCTAGCTTATCTCACACACGCACGCACATAGACTGTCGACAGCCAGACGAGAGAAGAGGGTGAGAACTTTTATGTGGTATAAGGGTGCCTTGGTGCCAGCTTATAGCACAGATAAAAAAGATCAGCCAGAAGTAGTATAAAAAATAAATAAAACTGAATCTGCCGGCCCAGGTTGTTTGACATTCTTTCTTTTATAGTTCTCCACGTTACAGTGATAATTTCCCCACTACCTCCTCCTGTAAATTGATACGTACAAAGCAGTATATACAGTAAACTCTCACAAATCCGGGGGTCTCTGGGATTTGTGACCTTCGGATTTCTGAAAACCACGGATTTTTGAAATACTGTATTTTCCATAACAAAAATCTGCAAAATTAAAAAAAAAAAAGTTTCATATAATGTAAGTCCCCGATTTACATCGTCCTGATAAACGTCGTGGTTTTTAGGAACGTATCCCCCAACGTAAATTGAACACTTACAGTTATAAGCCAATGCTGTTTGAAATAAAATAATTTATAAAAACGGCACCTCGAACACGTTTGGCAATACTGGCCAGCCGGCTCTGGGCACGGGCAGCCGGCTGCGAGCCATCAAGTCGTAAACAACTTGTCATTGTCACAGAGCGGCAGAAACAGCGATTACTATTTCCTGCTCCACCCGTGTGCCGGCGAAACAAACTACAGTGCACATAGCAAGACCTAAAATTTTACTTACCGCAATCACTGATTATTCCAAACAAGGCACGAAAAAATAAAAATTTAACACTTTATGCACAGATTAATAATATTTATACACTTTTAAGCCAAATAGCTTGCACACACATTAAACTAAGGAAACACACAAAATGTAGACTTAATTATTTCTAGAGTTGCAATTAACAGCACACTATGTGTAAGCAGTCGGCTCACTATGTTACTGTGTCGATAGTCCCATCACGTGAGTGAGGATGTCTGTTTGATGGCCTGTCTTCTTTTGTGAAGGAAGGTAGAATACAGGATATGGCATTGCATTACGCCCGACACAGGGTAACAGTTTTTTTGCTTTCTGAAAATTTCATTAGCGTGTCCCAAGCAGCAGCGGCCGCACTCCACGTAACATCTGCTTCGTCACTATCGTTATCTTCGTCTCCACTACCTTTTTTTACCGTTTTAACGAAAACCATTTGTACAGTGCACTGTCAGAATCCTGTAGTTTGGCCGTTTGGAGTGTTTTCCTATCATGAAATCCTTTTTCCGACTCGCTGTTCGACATAAACATTTTAAGTTTGGTGCTACTCTTTTTAATGCTGTATACAGTTGTCTCGCTGATGCCATACTCTTCCTTGATTGCAGAAACCTTTACACCACGCTCTAATTTCTTGCGAATCTCGAACTTTTGTTTTAGTGTTAACGTTGCGTGCTTCTTTTTTCTTACCGGCGCCATTCTCACAACAGACAACACTAACAAATACCGTGAGCAGTGTCCGTGCACGTCTTATCGGTTTGTTGTGTTCCGGGAAGATACGTTGACCTTGGGCTTGCCGCATCTGCTGCTACTAGTACCGTTCGATGCTTGCTACTGTAGCAGCGCGGCACAGCGCAGCACAAACGCGAAGAAGCTAGGTGCAGTGCAGCACGGCGCAGCATGTTGCAATAATCAAAACGGACATTGCTTTGAGAAAACCACGGATTTTTGAGTACCACGGATTCTCGAACTACGGACTGGCGAGAGTTTACTGTATTGCCGTCTCTTTTGCTTGTAGAAATGATAGTGTACTGATTTCCTCACGTATCTTGTGATTAATTACTTGATTATCCCTCCTCCCCGGACGCCCTTCCATAACACGGACAAATCGTAACTCAAGACAGCTTCTTCCCCCTTTTAGTCCGAGTTATCGAGGGTTCACTGTATATTCAAAATGGCCACTAACTGATTTCAGCATTCTGAAGACAATATTAACCCACTTTATACCCCAACCTGCTTCACCAAAGTTACATTTATGGATCTGACATTTTGTGTGCTTAGTGTTAAAATGTAAATCAATAAGCAGCATGAAAGCGAACTGGTTAGAAAACTCCCTTACTAGAAAAAAAAAGTCTTCACCTTTGGTGAAAATAGACATTTTCAGTTTTCAAAGAAAAAAAAAAGCAAGGCCATATTAGAGAGCAATGTGGTTAGAAAAATTGATATTTTGCACCACGTTAACATTACATATTGACAATTTAAAATTGACCTGGCTAAATTTTTACTCTCACTGATTTGATTATGGCAGCAATTCTGTTGTAACGGAAAGAGACAATTTTAAAATTTACAAGGGTTCACCTACATTGCTGTATCTAATCTCTGGTAGTCATAGCATGATGAAACAAAATCTGAGGAGTTTAAGCACACTATGTTTTACAGTTACAATCAAAAACACTCTTTCTAAAATCACTCCATCATACCAACCCTTACGGTTGAACTCCAGCCTCATAAATGCAAAAATTTTCATTTTTATAATTTTTTTTATAATTAAGACTATAATAATATTTATGGAAGTACATATGTTAAAGTATTGTATACCAGTAGTGTAGCGTGATATTTTGTAATGGGAACAGCCATGTCTTTTTTACACAGAAACACAAATAACTAAACAAGATTCTGGGTGTTTCTCACCCAGAAAAAATTTAAAATTTAGAGTAAAAAATAGCCCTGTTTTGACTTATTCTGCATGTTTTTACTGTCAAAAAGTATTTTTTTCACCATGGAATTTCATATCTGATTCTTAATAACACCTGTGTCTAATGATACGTTAAAAGGAGGCGGCCTAATTTCCACGTATAAATGCTCTGGTGTGCATGTTTTGCTTAATATTTGAACCAGAAGGTTTGTAGTTGGAAGTTACTTTAGCCATTGTGGCTACAAAGATTGCCTACAAGAATCTTTAAAGTAATAATGTTCATTGCCAACACTTAGCTAATATAATATGTGAATTTAATTTCTGCAAGGCAATTAAGTTATCTACATTCAAACATTGATTTCATTACTGTAGAATATTATTAAGTTATTAAATAAATGCACTTGACCTGATTTTTACATTTTAACAATTTATGTTAATTTTATATGACTTTACAAAAATTGTTGCCTTACTTAGAACTGTAACTTAGCAGTAATAATTTATAGTCCTTTTTATTTTATTCAAATTAAATTTTTGCATTGTAAGAGAAAATTTGACAAACAAAATAAATAATTATTTTTTTAATATGCTATACTATACACATTACTGAATTATAACTTTGAATAAATACAAGTATGATGTGCATGAGACACTTAGGTCGGTATTCCTAAACATGAGGTTTTACATAACTACTACCATCTCAAGCACTAGAAAAGCAGCGGCCAAGACTTAATGTGCAACCATATTCCTAAACATCTTTAGACGGTATCGGATAAGTCACTGCTTATTATTTGCCATCCCCTGTGGGGATATAAACGTAATGTATTACATTTGAATTGTTCTAACTTGAAGTAATAATAATAAATACAGTAATATTGATTTAAAATTATGTATTTAACTTTCAAAATTAAATTATATTAAAAATAAAATGACCTCTCATGCAAAGAATTAAAAAAAAATTTAAGTTCACTTTTTGAAGTGGCTGTCTGGGTCGAAATATTTTGCATGTTTGAGACTTTGAAATGTGGAAGCTGTACGGCAGAGATAGTATGTGTATCACACATTATCATAACCTCAGTTGCAAGTCACCATCTGGCGTACAGTCTTCTCGCTGACCACTTGCCTCTAGGAGACTTTCAGTTGTGACCCTATAATTTTAGGCGTAATATTAACTATAAAGGTGTATTGTAAATATATATATCTTTGAAAAGATTCTGCACCAAGATTTCCATGATTAAAAAGCACTGCAAAAAAACTCATCTTCGCAGTTTTGGTTAAACAATATGCTTTAATGATTACTGGTGAACTTGAAATGGATATACACATGTGATGGGCAGTTTTCGAATAATCTTGTAATGGCCGAAGCTCTGAACACCACTCAGAACCTGAGCAGACAGTCACAGTAATAACGTACGCATCTATGCAGGACCATGAAGGCTTTTTTTTCTTTTATTTAAGCCTACTGTACCTTGTATGTGTGAGCGATCCTCGATTTCTCCTGAACAATATAAAAAAAAATAATAATTTGTACACGTGGACCGTAGTTGGTAAACTTGGTACAAATACAGTACCTAATAGCTTGAGTTTATTTGACAATCATGTACTCTGTTCGTATTTTCGTAATGGCGGCCATTTGAAATTATATTTTTTTTTACATAAGACACCTAAAACCTACTTTTTTGAACACACATGTTATATAAACAATTTTTCCGAATTCTATCAAACTCTTTACACACATAGTAATCAGCAAGGTGACACCTTTTGTATATTTTATTCATGCCATGTTCCTATTCACACAATGGTAGCAATCAGAACATTATTTAACTACATGAGATTTCAAAGATAGTTTTTGTCTGAAATTCGTCAAATTCAGTATTTGTGTAGTACTTACCGTAAGACTTTGGACGCGTGGGGTGAATTACCAACTGTGAGTAAATATTAGCTACAAGTCATGTGGATATTTAGTATGTTGAATGGAATATATCGCAAGTAAATTTGTTAATTTAAAGCTCCTATAAATGCGAAAAATATTTGTAACGTCCCAAAGTCACCCCAAGTGTCCAAATTCACCCCTACTTATGATAGCAAAGTGACATGACTTTACTTTTTCATATTTTATTAATGTAGTGTTTATATTACAAAAATTGTGGCCATTTAAATATATTTTATTGATCGCGTGAGATATCTACACTAACCAAGCATCTGAAATTCACCAAACGCTATACAGAGAATTAATACTAACGTATTTTATGTACATGTGTGCCCCTGTTGCCCGTTGATGGCTGTGTGCCGACGCCTCTGTGCTCTCCTTGCCCCACTTGACTGCGTGGTTTCGGTTCCCGCCTTCCCCTCCACTCAACCTAGAACTGACGTCCATCGAGTGAAGAGGGGGGTGAGGGGAACGGCGGGCTGGTTGACGACGGGAACGGAGCTGGGTCAGGGTTAGATCATCAGGAAGACGAGGCAGGAGCGGCCAGGTCGCAGCTCGGCTGGATGTGTTAATGTGCAAAGACTTCCGCGAAGATTATGTTGTTCTATACTGGACTGTGACATTTTCTGGTTAATTGATGGCCGCGCCGTCTCGGGGAGGCATGCATACTGGAATTGCAGAGACATATAAGGCCGGTATTTCGCCGAACTTTTCGGTGATCATTTTCCCTCTAGAAGCAAGGTAAGAAGATTGGATACTTTAGCGGTGCGGCGGAATTAGATACTTTACGGCGATGGATTCTCCTCTCGGAAGGGTGGCAGATGCCTAAGTTTTATTTGGAAGCATTAAACCTACGGCATTTTCGTTCCGAGGCCTCCTAAGCATTAAGTATTTGAACTTTTCTGGACAGTGAACTTGTCGGTCTTCCGTCGGGCATTCGGGGTAGTCCTGCTCTACTTTTCGTATTGTGTTGAGTTTGTAGGATTAAGGCGTTTAGACATTTGAACTATTTGCATCAGTACCCAGTTGGTACCGTCAAATTACCGTCAAATGGACGATGATGGACATTTAGTTGATTAGTGGATTATTGTATGAAATTGAATGGATTTATTGTGAGTTGTAAGAAAGGGATATTAGGATATTAGTGTAACTTCTTGTGTCTGTGTCTTTGATCCTATGTATATGTTTGATTTTGGAGACTCGGGTTATTGGTATTAAATTATTGAGCATATTAGCCTACAAACTCAAGATATTGTTTATTTGCGTACTGTTTCACATGGTATTCAGTTTTAAACACCAGATGATTCAGAATGGATTTTATAAGCACCATGTAGAGAATGTTTATGAAAAAGTAATTCAAAAATGTGTTTTAAATGTTTTTGTGACATGAATTATAGTTTAAAACAGACTTCAAACTTTTTTCTTCTTTTAATAAAATGAAAAACTACTTGAGTTTTATTTCTTTTGAAACTAATCAGAGTGTTATTTTGTTTTATATTAAGAAATTAAATTTTATTGCTATTTTAAGGTTGTCATTACTACCACTATAATTCACTTCACAGAACAATTTGAAAACATATATTCGACATATTTCTTGCAAGTTATCACCACGTTAAATTAACACACTCCGTCTTGTATAACTAAGTAGGAAATTGTGTATTTAATTTAATTTGACAACTGAGTGATTATAATAATGTATGTCTTATAATCTCCAGGATTTCAGGTCATGAATATACTACCATATACGTGTTTTCTATAACAAAAGTCCCGACTGTAAGCAAATTAAATTTTAGAAACTTTATTGTCCAAGCTTTGGTTAAATTAGTTCCAATTGTTGTAGTTTCAGCATGTTAGCACAGATTCAAATGACCAAAGAAAGATATAATTTGGTATGTTTATGTCTGCATGACCGATAATAATTTTTTTTGTTTATTTGCACCCACAGTGCAGCAAGTAATCTTATTAGTTAAGCTTGTACATGTGTGATTACTTTAAAAATAAAACTACCCAAGCTTCTGAAAATATACTGTAATTCTTTGAATGTGGTCACCTACATTGAGATTTATCTCATGACAAAGGACTGAAAAAAAATTGTATTAAAATCAGCTGTGGCACGCCTATTAAATGTCTTATCGTCTCTATGCACAAGGCATTAAACCAGCAAGCAGATTTTTTTGTCTTACAGCTTTTGAATTATACTTTAAAGAATTTATAACTTGATTTTAAATATTTTACTAAACTTTTCATTACAATGGATGGCTATGAAAAAAAAATATATACACATATATTTAAATATCTGAAAGCTTAAATATCCTATTTTAGCACACTAGCTGTTTTAAAAACACTCCGTCACAGTCTCCAATTTCTTTTTTTTCCATAGGTCAATATATGGTGAACAAATGAATAATTTCTACATTTTTTTACACTTGATGTCACGCAGATTAACTGTAACTTGTAGTTCACGTAAAAATGTAAACCAAATTTGTTTTATTTTACTAGTAAAATTTTTATTTCGGAAATTAATTTTCAAAATACTGGAATGTTTGTAATTGACCACATAGTCTAAACTTTTGAATATAAGTGAAACATATCATATCTACTAAATATGTATTATGATCAACAGTATATAATAACTCCATTTGCATATTTTCTAAGTAGGCCGGTTTACAAAAGGTGCTCATTGTTAATACGCATAATAGTCTTTCGAATCTTAATAACTAAGAATAAAAAATATTACATTATATTTTATTTTGTATATTAGCCAGAAGTGGTCTTCCTTAATCCTGACTGCAATTACAGGCGGAAAAATATTATATTCTTCGCCAATGGTTTATTATTCATGTTAGGCCTAACTTATTTTCTAATTATTACATTATTTTAATCCATAAAAATTGTATTTAACAAAATAAACATTAATTTAATTTTTCCTTATTCTGCTACACAATACAAAAAAGTAAAAAAAAAATTTCGGAGTGACCTGGATTCGAACCCGAATAAAACCATTAATAGTCTTTATGCCCACATGTTTTGAGCTACCGAATCAGTTATGTAATGTTGGCTGAAATAATGCATTAATACAAAAGGCTGTGAAAATCACAACTATCTTTAATTTGAACTATTTAGGTTTTCAAAATGCTAGTGGGTTATTACTTAGTATGCTTGCTGCCATAAAGTTTTATTTCCTGTATCATTAGGCTGTTTTTGTATTCTCTTCTTTTATTCAAAATTATATTTGGCAAGTAAGCGGTAAAATAAGTTGTGACGTT
Source organism: Medauroidea extradentata (assembly GCA_003012365.1). Lineage (NCBI taxonomy): Eukaryota > Metazoa > Arthropoda > Insecta > Phasmatodea > Phasmatidae > Medauroidea > Medauroidea extradentata. Next base: position 21,391 of record PNEQ01013417.1, read on the forward strand.
TCTAGCTGCCTGTAGGGCTAAGCAAACTAGGCATGCATTGCTAGTTTAAGCCAAGGATATGTCACAAATTAAACACCGATAAGTCAATAATTGTACCTAAACCTATATAAAAATGTTTAGGAAAACCGGCCTTAAGCCCTGTACAAATTTGTACAATTCCAACCTTCTGTTATTCTTTCTCTGCAAATACATCTATGACCTTTTAGTCAAGAAATCTAATAAATTTGAGCATGGTATTGCAACTGAAGATATTATAACCGGACGAGTGCTACACGAGTTCACAAGTTACAACAACTGATGAACCGTGCTTCTTAACGTGATTACTTCAACTGACTTCAACTGAAGGATGGAACGTGGGAGATAACTGCACCAAGATATTTAACCCGAAAACCATTCACAACAACCACCCCGCACTGACTCTGGCAAATGAGAGACTTAGTGTTTTCAAGGTCCTGCCCATTCTTGGTACAGGGTTGCCATTTACTTCAACATATGGTTTGTTATACTGTTACGTTATTCGTGAAACCAAAAAAGAATACGGAGCTCGCACTTACTTGCTTCTAAGGACAAAAATGCTATAGTAACAACTTGTATGAGTCAAACACTAAAAAGTGTTTGTAGTGCTCAGTGGCCATGCTAGAAACTACCATCATGCTTCACACTGTAAAATGTAGTGACATTTACGATCGATAGAATACTCCTCCCAGACTGCCGAACAAAGGGTTGAAATATAGCACTTGCCCAGGATTTTCTAAACGTATGATATACCTAATTTTGACCACAACCACTTATTTTTTCTGGGTTTCTATTGATGTGAATTCTATGTGTAAGTACCTTGAGGTCAAGTATATTGTTGAATATCATCATAAATTTGGCCACTACTGCAATAATCCTTACAAAATATACAAATTGGCACCCACACAAGGACTAAGAGAGATTTCTCTTGAACACATGTATAATGAAACTAACTACAATTTACTGCTTGTCCCTGGTAAGTCTTATGTCCCACATACTACATGAAAAATATTTTTACTAGTCAGTCTTATATCCTTGTACTGCAATTTTGCAGATTCTGTACCCCTACCCAAGCTTAAATCTGGTTAGCCATCCAGAATATATGGTGAACGTTCCCTCTATTCCTAAAATTTCATGAAAGAACTTTGCTTTTTCCATGCACACGAGGCCTGACATGGGTGTCCTGTCCACTCGTTTTTGACTGAACCAACTAAGTAAGCATAGCGACACTGATACTCTACCCATTCCAAGGTCGCAGCTTGTATCACTCCATCTGATCGCACACTTGAACTCCATTGTCTAGGTAACAAGCAGCATAGCTGCTGCCACAACGTGTTTCACTAGCATCAGCTGTAAAAAATTACATGCATTTCTAAAGTGAGATCAGAAGCTTCTCCTCATATTTTCACTCGGAAACAGTACAGGCTAAACGAAACATTCTCAAGAACAATGATCATACACTATTTCATGTGCACAAAGTGGTATATTACAGAGCATTTAAAAAATGCAACTGAACATTTAAATTGCTAAGTCTGAACTACAAACACAGCACTATAGCAACAGAGTTAAGTTCCTGCTGAAACAATACTGTTAACTAACCAGCCAGCCAATGACTGAGAGATTGCCAGTGACAACATTTATTTCTGCTGCAACCTTGGAATTAATAAAGTATAAATCTCTGTACGTTGAAGTTTTCAAAGTCGTCCATTTATACGGATTCACACCACTGTCACAGAGTTAAAAAAATCAAGGAGTTTCTCTTAGACAGATTTTATGCTGTAAACAAATTCTACACCAATGCATAGTGTGAAAAAAAACAAATCTAGCAGGAAAAGTTAATGTATTATCAGAATGTGTATTTTTGAACTAATTTATAACTTAAATGTACATTTTGTATTATGTCCAACAGTACATTTATTGTTACATGCCCATAATTTTAATAAAACTAAAAAAAAATGTAAAAGTACATCTATACACAAATTGTTTACTATACAAATTTTCCCATACATTAAAACAAGTTGTGCTGTATTCAGTTAAAATTAATCCAAATCTATGTCATCAGAAATGAAGTTACTGCTCTCGTCCTCTACTTTTCCATTTTACCCTTCCCGCTCCTCCTTCATCAATATTAGGTTTTTGGGATCCACATAAAAATTATGTTTCCTGCAAGAGTTCCAGGATCTCAAGTAGTACTGGCTCTTTCTTTGCCGCAAATATAGAGCAGTACTTGCTACAAATGAATTGGAACTAAACAGAAGACTATAATATATCATGGATCAAGGCTTGGAAAGTTCCTTTTTAAAAGTAACTAGTTCCGGTTCAAGTTCCTTTATGTAAAATAGGAACTACACTAGACACCCGATTTTAAGAACCCTGGATTTAACGAAGGTAGCGATTCTACGAATACAATCTAAGGAACCCTCAAAAAATAACAAAATTATATGACAAATAAAATTGTAAGGAATTATGTTGACAATGAATAAAACATACTGTATCTAATTCACTGCATTAATATATGAATTGTAGAGTTGCAGTTATTACTTGGTAAGTCACAATATTAAAAATAAAACAAAAATAGCGAAATTCCGTTAAAAAATATGGCAGTTACAGTTTGAAAACCGCGCGGCAGCGGCGCCGCCTGTGCCAAGCCGGCCGGCCGGCCGGCCTGTCTCCAACTACGACGTATTAGGATCTATATTGAGGTCATACTATAGACGCAAAGTTCCAGCGCATGCGCATATGCTCATTTAACTATAGTACAGCCTCCATCTAGGCTGTTTCAGGACGTCTTATATCTCTCTCGTCTCGCGCCGAATGAGTTTACTTTTTTACACGAACCCTATAAATAATAGTGTGATATTTTTCTTTTTTGCGTTAACACCATACGTACTTAAAATAATTAACTTGGCGCATAATTTACTTAAACAATGCGTTACTGCGTGTCGTAAAACGTGCGTTTCACAAGTGAGCACAATAATAGCGCTACCTATTTTCCAAGTGTAGAAACATTTGTCTCCGGGTATGTCGACGTTCGTGTATTACATAATCCCGGAACTCCTAATTTATTTTTACCGCATATACTGACAGTGAAAGTGATTATTTTCAATCACTTATACATGTAATTCTCGACGATTTTAGGTAAGAACGTCACAAAATGGCGCATTTGGAACAACGCCGGTATATGCTACGGTGACGCAATCTATCTGCCATCTTGTGAACGTTCGTACAGTTGCGCTATCTGTCCGCTCTGCACGCTACTAGTATCTACGTTCTCGTACAATTCATCAACAACGTCGAGGGAATGTTTTTACGTTAAGGTATATAAAATTGCGCAATGAAAAAATACATCTGCTTATTCCTTCTTTCTTTGGTGAATAATTTACAAGGGCAGTTTACTAGTAAGAAATGCCTACTTTTTTTTTATTAAACGCTATGCAAATCGGGCTATTCGCTCGTGAGAAGGCACTCGTCAGCTCGGTTTTCTCTTTTTTTTTTAGGACAAAGGTCGATCATATCTATTGTTTAGCGGTGTTCTTTTGATCGTAAGACGTATGCCTATTGATATAAATTTATATTTCAACTATCACTTGCGTTATTTTTCCGTTAAATGCTACGGGAGTCCGGCTATTCGCTCGAGAGAAGACACTCGGAATTTCAATTTTCTAATTTTTTTAGGAAAAGGATTGGTCATATCTATTGATTAGCGTTAGCGGTGTTCTTTTGATCATAAGACGTCTGACTATTGATATAAATTTATATTTCAACTATCACTTGCTTTATTTTTCCGTTAAATGCTACGGGAGTCGGGCTATTCGCTCGAGAGAAGACACTCGGAATCTCGATTTTCTCATTTTTTGGGGACAAGGGTCGGTCAAATCTACCGCTCAACAGTGTGACGTCTGGCTACTGATATCAATTTATGTTTACATTATTACGTTAATTAATTTCCCGCAAAACGCTACGGAAGTCGGGGCTAGAGACACTTTGCAGAAAAAATGCAATTTTAAAATTTTCTGTCAAGGTTGGGGTGGGGGCAAAAATAAGCCGCTATCAAATTTACGAAGGTAGCGATTTTACGAATGCGAAGAGAGGAACCGTGAGTATTCGTAAAATCGGGGGTCTAGTGTAGTTCCAATTCAAGTTCCTTTTTAAAAAAAGGAACTAGTTCTAGTTCAAGTTCATCAAAAGGAACTTGCTAGTTTCTAAGAAGTTCCTTTCATATTTTGCAACTGCTTTTATTTTGTCTCACAGAATATGACATAATTTAGGACGAAAGTGAGACTAGTTCTCTACATAAAATAAATATTATGCTGTATTTTGTTTACCTGCAAAAAACTATATAGGTTTTTATGTGAATATTATTTGTTAAATTCGTCTTCTTTTTACCAGCGTAGTAAAACCATTTTTATTAATACATTAATTGGTATTTAGCACTAAAATCACTACAGAACTATTGCCCAATTCAAAATATACATATGGTATCGATCAACTGAAACTAGTAAGGAAACACTGAAATGTAAAGATAATTTAATGAGTTTATTCAACCTCATGCTCTTGTCGCATCAGACATTTGAACACCCGTTGACATTCCCCAAACATAAAATTTTTGTAAATAATCTCCTCCCAAAACAAAATTCTATTACTTTTTTATTATATCCCAGTAACTCTGGATATTTTAAATTACAACAAAAAGTTGCAGGCTACTAAGTCATGTTGCTAATGTGAAACCTGAATTGGAAAATGGTTGGGACAGTCCGAAAAAACAGAAAATTTTGGGCCTGTTGTATCAACTTTAAACTAACAGGCTGTTAGTTAACACCGTGTTAGCTTATTCTCTTCTTAAGTGCCCAGAAGATTGGAGGGCTTAACTTTTAGTTTACAGTCTTTCGTGAGACTGTTTCAAAACTCTTCACATGTTTGCTATCTACACAAATCAAACCTACCTCGTTGAATACTTGCAAAGCCAGTGAAATTTATTGCAAAATCCTTGTACGAATGACATGAAACATGTTAGCACTGAATTGCTTAGAAATGATGTAGGTTTCACGATCACGACGAAAGCCACATGTAGGCCTATTTCAGGAAATCCACTCATAAAAACCAAGTCACACGAGTTACAAAACTTGCGTGGAATTAAAAATCAAGTAAATTACAGTCAAATTAAAACCAGTACATTTATAAAACATTAGGCTGTATGTTTTCAGTTTGAGGAATTACTATGTAGAAACAGAACTGCGAAACAAAGCTATTTCACTTGCATTAAAAATACTGTTTCCAGTGAACAAAGCACGTAATTATTCACGAACATCGCCAATCAACTAAAATTTACAAAGTATCCATCACACTAAATTATACCTTTGTTTTTCTCACACTTCAGAACATAACCAAAACACGTTTATAACAATAATTTTGTGACAATTTTCCTCTGTAGCTTATAAAAATCAAACTTCACACTTCCTACATTCTTGTACATGCTCGAGAAGGCTACATAATTTGATGCTACAAAAACGTATCAAAACATACTTAAGGCGCCAGACATTTATATTGCAAGAGTCATAAGTGGCTACAGTCACGAGAGAAATCAATACCATTTTAATTTTAGATGATACTAAACAAACTTGGAAGAAACTGTGGATATACAAAGCACACATTTATAACAATCAATTTCGATCATGAATTTGCTAGGTTAGAGACACGTTTTTCGAGGAACAGGATCGCCTAAACGGTTTGTTTTCTCTCTCTTCAACCAAATCCACGCACTCGCACTCATAATACCGCACATTAATATGGCTTTGCGCAAAGTATAAAATTTGTATTAACTTTAACGAGTCACAGAATTTTCGCAACTGCCATAGCCATCTTGTAAATCGTCTCACGCTCGCCATTATCCTCCTGTTGTATTTATCCGCCTTTTCCTCGGCAGGTTAGCTATATTGTATCCATTCCAAGATTGCAGCAGAAATAAACACTGCCATAGGTGAGCTCTCGATCACTGGCTGGCTGTTCAGTTAACAGTGTCGTTGCAACAGGAAATAGGTCCAACGCTAAATTTCTGTGTTTTAGTTCGGGATAGGTAATTTTATCGTTTAGTTGCGATTTTTTTAACCTTTGTAATATAATATCACTCTGTGCGCATGAAATACTATATGTGCATGGAATGGATTAACTAATACTTAGGCGACAACGCCACGTCCATCGTGATTCCATTTCCTCCACAGCGAGGCGCAATTCCGATTCTCCACTTGTTGCCAGTCGACAGCTCGCGAGACACGCTGAGGTGGTGCGGCGGATTGTTGCACAGCCAATGTCGTTCAAGCGCGGGAACAGGTGGAGTGACACATGCTGCAATCTTGGAATGGATAGAGTATAGGAGAAAAAAATTATTTTTTTCAAATTATAAGACCAAACCAGCGTAAACAAAACAATCCCTGCGCTGTTAATTTCGTAGACGACAAGACACAGAGGAGCAAGCAACAGATACTGCACATTACAGACAGTCAACAGCAAGGAATTGTTGGCAACCTAATTGCTGAATTTTTTTTTTTCGTTTATTGCACAAAATCATAATTTAGTTGTTTAAATAATGACAAACATAGAAAATAACATTATATTTAACACAGTTTGCTTAAGTGAAAGAATATAGGAATGTAAAAATATCGTTCAAGTTCCTAAAATAAAAGAACAAAGTTTTGAACTTCGTTCAAATATCAAGAAATGAACTCGTTCCTTATGCGTTCGCAAAATTAAGGAACGAAATCAAAAGAACGCATTCATTGAAACTCATTCCTTTCGAACCTTGTCATGGATATTGTACTGACAGATAATTTTCTTACATGTGACTATAATTTTAAAGTGCTTGAGTCAAGCCATTTGAGACTCTTCATTCTATAAATTATGTATATAAAATTAACGTGTCTCTAACCAAGCAAATTCATGATCGAAACTGATTATTATAAATGTGTGCTTTTGTGAAATAGCTGGCCTCACTAGACCTTTGAACCTGAATTTAGTACTTATTTTTTTGAAACAGGTTATATTTTAGATTTTTTAGTGTACACTGATGGACAAACACATATTATAAAGATCAATGAGCTTGGCATTTCTAATTCTGTTGTAACCACACTCACTGAGCCATACCTAAACAAAGGACACATACTTTTCACCGACCACTGGTACAAAAGCCCTAAGTTGTTTGAATATTTCTTGACACAAAGAACTGGAGCATGTGGGACGGTGCGGCAGAACAGGAAAGAAATGCCAAAGTTTCCACAGAGAGTTAAGAAAGTTAAGAAAGGCAAGTGTGCTGTGTACCATAAGGGCACTATTATTGCAGAGAAATGGCACGACAAGAGGGATATGTGCATGCTGAGCACAGTGCATTGTCACCAATTAGTTGAGACGGAGAAAACATTCCATGCATCGGGGGGTTGGGAAGGGAGGGGGGGCATTTGCCCCCCGTGGATTTAGAATTTTAAGTTTATAAAATTTAGTTTTGGATTTTATTATTTCAATAATGCTAACTTAAGCACATAAAATTGAAGATTTATTATTAAGTTTTTGATTAATACATTCTTAACCAATAAAAATGATGCAACAAGGTCACTGTTGCCGAAAAAACCTTGCCCCTACCCCCCCCCCCCCCGGCAAGAAAAACCTGAAATGACGTCCCTGCAAGGGAGAAAAAAAAGACCACACTCTGTACTTCAGTACAACAAAAATGTGGGGCTAGTAGATAAGGCAGACATACATATCAGTTTTCTCGACAGTACTCGGAAGACAATCAAAAGGTACAAAAAACCTATTCTTTCATATTTTAGGTATTATTATTTTGAATTCTGTGACATGTCGTTTTGCCAGAATGAATATTAAATTTCTCCAGTTAAGTTATTTACATAAAGTAAATCATGATTTGTCTTTGGTCACAGTATGCCTCGCGCCAGGATAAAGGTTTGTTTATTCAGGAAGGTTTTTATTCTATGTATGTTTTATTGTCTGTGGCAGAACTTACTATTTTTTTCTTTTCCGTTAATGTTTATAATGTTGATTACTGAGGTCACGGGTCTGAGCTGATCCTGGGTATCGATAGGTCGCGGTGGTCAAGGAGAAAGGGGCGTTGAGACGAAGTTTTTTGTTAGAGGATGATAACAACACGACGGTTTAAAGAAAAAAAAAATTTTTTTTATGAATTACGACGGGCTGACTTCAAGACTTCTAGAGTTGATCACCTTCGACATCGGTTCGAACAAATGCCAGAAGGAAGGAAAGAAGGATGTCTTTTGAGCTGGGAAACCATACCCAGATGTTATTTTGAAAAGTCCAGTCGTTTTACGAGAGTGACGTCGTGGAAGATTTGCGGTAACCTACACATTCAAATTCGAACATTGTTGGGGCTTCTATCATATATCAAAGTCAGAGACTCATTTAAGTTTTTCAAAACTACAGATTAAGTTCTTAAATATGAGACATTCTTCAACATCTGTGTTTTTTTTCATACGCCCACAAATAATAACCCACTGCCGGGACGCTAAGAAACAGCTCGTACAGAAATCTGAGTTTTAGTCATCGTTGAGTTTTCGGAAGCCACCCGCCTAGTTCGTACCCAGGAGAGGTCAGGTCGCTACTCCAGCTTACAGAGTCACGACTCCACCTCATGTAATGTTTGTCTTAATTTAGTTTCAATAGCGTAAATGATTTGTAATTTCCTGTGTTTTCACCCATATAAGAACTATTACATCAAATTTATTTATTTCACTTAATAAATCTATTGCACATACAGGAGGTTATTGATCATTTTCTTTCCTCATTTCTCTGGTAGAAAGTTCTGTAGCTTCATTTTCTCCTTTAAACCTTACTGCACAACAAGGTATCATTGTGGGAGTTGAAGAAAATAAAAATAAGAATATAATTCATATACGTAAAATAATAGATATTTAAAACACAGTCACAGTGACCTAGTTGTGTAGATAGATAACATAACCTGCCAGAGAAAAGCTTAATAGAGCTAGTGAATAGTCATAGAACAACAAATAGTTGTTTAGAAGCTTGTTGGATAGTAGAAAACGAAACACATAACTAAAAGAAAACATTGGACATGGCTAACAAAGAAGAAGTACCCACACATATTGATCAGGTGATCGAGGATGTTATTGCTCGCAACACTGTCTAAAGCGATACTGCTTCTGTAGAGGGGTCAAACACACCAGAAAATGACCGGTGAAGGATCCATAAATATGCGTACTATGTTGGATCTAATGCAACAAATGCAATTCAACATACAGTCAAGTATCCGGGAGGTACAAAATAACATACAGTCAGAAATTTGTGATGTACAGAACAACTTGAAGTCTGAGTTGCGTGAAACAAGTGAAAATATTAGAGGCGAATTAAGTGACGTACTTAAAAAATGGAAACATGACATGAACACCCGTTTCGAAACTCTTGAAACCGAGTCGCAGAACTGCAGATCTTGGGTACGTGAAACGATTGTGGAGACTAACTCCAGGTTCGAGACGGTGGAAAATCAAATGCAAAACGTCTTAGTTCAGCTAGATGCACACAAAACCGAGTCACGACAGACGGTAAACGAATTGCGTCAGAATTGTAAGGCAGATTTTGAAAAATGGTCTCATAAGGTCGAAAACGCATTCACACAAAAATTCGAAGAAATACGAACAACACACTCAGAAAATCACATACAGCGAAGTGGACGTTTGGAGAGTACAGAACAAGAAACAGCGTCACGTGATCTGACTAGCACGTCGACAAACGTCCAGTCCAGTAAGACACACGAACGAGAAGTTATGTATCAAGCACACAACAGTGTATACACACCTTCAGGCGAGGCTAGAGAAAATTGTTTTTCACAGGTGCCTAATGTAGCTGCGTTGTTTCACCACCCGATACAACAGTTAAGCAAGTCGATACCTAAATTTGCAAACGGGAAAAACGAGAACCCCATGACATTTCTCAAAAGGTTTGAAGAATACACTGAAACTTTTAATTTGACACAACAGGAAAGTCTAAAGTATTTAAATTTTTTGCTTAGAGGCTCTGCAAACTACTGGTGGGAAGTAGAAAAAGCAAATACCAGTTCACTTACTGAGTTCCGCGAAAAATTCACTAGGCAATTCTGGGGGCCTAGAGCACAAGGGTTGGTACGTGCTCTACTGCATGCCGAAAAATACGACCCGAAAGGCCCGAGAAAAGTTGATGAACACATCAGTTCAATTTATGAACGGTGTCAACATTTAACACCTAGTATGACCGAAACAGAGCTAATTTCCATGCTAACGACACAAATTCCTGTGGCGTACCAGGTAACATTGGTAGGCAAGTACAATTTGTCCTTAGCTGAGTTTCGTGAACAACTCATCATGCTAGATAAATTAGGGAGACAGATGAGACATCAAAATTGGGAGAATCGAAAGGACCAACAGTTTGGTAACAGTGGGTACCAAGGTGGCAACAAATTTTATCGCAAGGACCAAGACGAAACGGAGCGACGTGTAAATTTTATTAACAAACCCCGGGGCAGCAAATTGGACAACGAAGCTGATTATAATAACCGAAAGAAACAATGGGGAAATAAAGGTCCTTGGGGTAGCAGAAAGACACGGTATTATCATCACAAAAATCACCGAAGCCGTTCTCCGCGGCGCAATTTGCCCAGGTCAAGGTCGGGAAGTTGCGACAGCAAACCTGACGAGGTGGAAGGAGAGAAAATGCAAGAGAAAGATACGTCTAAAGATAGTCAGAAACGTCGATCAAATTCACCGAAGAGTAACGAATTCGTGGGGTACTTCGCAAGACACGAACCCCTAAATCCTACTGCGCCTGCGTTCGAGGTCGATGGCGAGCATCGTAGGAGGTCGCGCTCGTCGTCGCCTAAGAAAATAATGTTAAACTAGAACAGGCTGACGATGAAAGTCTCCGATCATCAGTTGTGTTTGGTTTAGCACCTCAGGGGACATGCACTGAGAATTTTACTTACCAATTGCTTCGAGGAGTGAGAAAAATAGAAACTAAATTTTACCGTGAAAAATTTTGGCAGGAACACGAAATGGCGGCCGAGCATGTTAATTCTCCAAGGAGGAACTACGACAACTTACCGGAGTTAAACAAAATGCTTTGCAGGGAGGACGACAGGGAATTTCTGTTGCAAGAGTCAGAACCCATACAAGACGAAAAATATGAACTTCTCTGCCCTGAATTAAATTTAAACATTTGTGGACATGTAGTACCAGCATTATTGGATAGCGGGGCCGAAGTTTCTTGTATTGCGGAGGAAACTATAAATTGTCTCACTGAGGCCGGGGTGAAGTTCATCTTTGTGATAATGGATGTATTCTCGAAATTTACAAAATTGTACTCGATTGTGAAGGCTAATGCAAGCATATTACTGTCGAAGATGAAAGGCTTCGTTAGAGAAATCGGAAGACCAGCATGTGTTATCTCGGATAATGGTACGCAATTTACGGGAAGAGTATGGCAAGACGGACTGAACTCCTTGAAAATAAGACCAACTACTATATCCGTCTACCACCCTCAGTCAAGTGTAGTGGAACGTCGGATGAAAACCATAGGAACGACTTTGAGGATACACTGCCATAACCAGCAACAAAAT